>JAJOZX010004275.1:157500-177500 GCA_023014485.1 Bathynomus jamesi
ATATATATATTATATATATATATAATATATAACTAAAACGTTCAAAACGTTCTAAATTTAGAACTTATAACTTCTTTTTGATGGTGAACTTCTTTACAAAGAAGAAATGGTCTTTAAAACTTCTTTTTTAATCGATTTCAGACAATAGAAGATTATATTTCTATGTATAGAAGGTTGCGGGAAGTCTTTGTTTTGTGTGTGGGAGAATGGGAATAATTGTAGAAGTTTGTACTTCTATACTTCTTTCGCATTATAAAACCTATCAAGGTTCTCGATATTGTGTCAGATTTTATCTTGATTTTTGCCTTTCTTTATTGCTGTGTTACCTGTAAAGGTATATTTACGTTCGAAAAACATTGGTAACATGTTACAGTATAACATGTTACAGTTGTAACAGTGGGTGAGGTTAATTGTAACGTTAGGAATAGGTTGTAACAAGCATAAACACTTCACAAAAAATTTCGTATAGGGATTCTTTGTGCATTAAAACGAACAATAAAATCAAAATTTATTTTTATGTAAACCCAAATTCCAGAAATCTATTCAGTAAACGAAAATAATAAAATCATTCAAACATCAACCTTATTAAGAATCTTATTCTCACTTTTGATAAAGACATGGATTGTGTGCCCAAAGTGCGATGAAAGAAGCGACCAACCTCAAGTGTTCCGCACTGCATCCATTTTTCATTAGTTTTGCTTGAAGCGTATGTTTCACAAAAAAAACATGACATTTCGACACTGTTACTCGTAGTAGGAGTAGAGTGTTGACATTAATCGACCAAGGAAGTACTCGGGAAGGGGGACGTTAGGGAGGAGACAGGAAGTGCTGAAACTCCTTTTCCTGCTGTCACTGCCCTCCTTAGATGATCTTTATCCGTGGCTCATCTACCCTGTGAGCAGTCCAGCATTCATCACTACACATATATATATATATATATATACATACATCTTACACACTACACAAACTTTTCAAAATTTAAAATTAAAGTCATCGTTTTTAAGATCCTCGGAGTCTTGATTTCGGCACCCTCCTTATCCTTCTAGTTGGGGGATCATTATTGCGGGTGCCCGCCGTTGGCCTCTCTTTTCTGCACAAAAAAATTTACCCCACGAAGTCTGTTACAATTCGTCCTATCAGAATTCTTGTTTTATTTTTACAAATTGGCACATACATGTTTTTAGGATGTAAAATTTTATAGGGGCCTATACAAATATTTGAGCGCAACCATGTTACATAGGAAGTGGAAAAAGTATTTAACAATGAGAAACTTCACTTACAACAGCGAAAAACACTTTTCTGAATATTATTTATCTACAAAACTCGCTGCATCCTATAAATTCCGTCGTTCTTGTTCTACTGAGCTGCAATTAATTTGGTTGAAATGAACTTACACTGGTGCTACATGTTAATCCATAGTGCCACTGTTACAACTTATCTCGCATTACAGTTATATCCCCAACGTTCCCTTTTATATACTATATATATATATATATATATATATATATATATATATATATATATATATATATAATATATATATAATATATATATATATATATATATATATTACGGGTGGGCAAGAAAAAAAGAGACCTCGAACTTTGGCTGTAAAATCCAAAGGTATGGTTAGATTTCAATATTTTTTCCACACCCTACAACTAAGTAAATTTCCTATACGGTGAGCGGATTTCAAAGAAAACTAATGAAAATTACGGATTTATTGAACATTTCTTTATGCCACTGGAAATTCTCCATTTACACTACTACCGCATTGTCAGGTCGGCGAAAAAAGGGGGACCTTTTAAATCCTTCATATCTCGGCAAATATAAGAACCACCCAACCAACCAAAATTTTGGGGTTTCACCCCTGCATCTTTTTCTTATTAATATAAAACGTGCACCAAAAACCTTTTATTAAAATCAATTAATATTTAAGGGTGCCTCATAAGCAGCCATCCTTACTAGGCCAAAGCTAATTAATCAGTTGTCAATGTCTATTTTAGTTTATGCCCGTGGTGTAATGGTTATCATATCTGACCGGCAATCGGAAGATCCCGGGTTCGATTCCCGGGTGGTTACCTCATTTTTTTTCATTTGTTCGTTCTCCCTCCTCATCTTGCGCGGAATGTCTTCTATACAAGCGTCGTTCTTTACGTTAATTATACTGCGTGTTCTTTGCAGTTGAAAATGTATATATGTGCGGCATGCGGGAGGTGCCCCCCTCGGGGCATTGGTTTCTGCGCGTATGTAGGAGAATTACGACTTCTGATCGAGTGAGGCCCATGGTGTAATGGTTATCATATCTGGCCGGCAATCGGAAGATCCCGGGTTCGATTCCCGGGTGGTTACCTCATTTTTCATTTGTTCGTTCTCCCGCCTCATCTTGCGCAGAATGTCTTCTATACAAGCGTCGTTCTTTACGTTAATTATACTGCGTGTTCTTTGCAGTTGAAAATGTGTATATATGTGTATATATATATATATATATATATATATATATATATATATATATATATATATATATATATATATAGTATATCTTATTTGGACGTGATGGTATCGGAATTTCATTCGAAAAAATTATTATTATTATTACTGCTTTGAATTCCCTCTACCAGTGATATCCCGTTAAATGCTAAATCAATAGCGACGTTTTATTTATTTCTATAATAATTATTTTTTTTAATGGCAGACGGGTCCCTAAATCTTTTGTCCAGAAAAAAAACATTTGAAGTGCGACAAAACCTCCAATTTTCTTTTTATGTTTTTCTTATTTTTTAGTAAGAGCAAAAATGACATTTTAGAACGGAAGTTTGTTGATATTTTTTTAATTATTTACTTTTCTGTCTGAATTCTTGTAGATTTTACGAATTTATCGACAAACCCTTTATTTGAACTCAGACATACAAAGTAAAGCCCAGTAAAGCTTTAGGCTTAAGGGTCAAATTAAATAAAATAAATAGTCCAGCTTCACAATTACTTATGTCATTTTAAATTGTAAAACCAATGTATTTATTTCATTATTAATAAAGGTTATTCAATTCAATTCAATTCAAAATTCAATTCAAAATTCAATTCAAAAGTCTTTCTTTCACTTTCATAAATTTTAAGGTATTCATTAAAATACTACTGTTACTACTATTACACTACTTTTACGAGTAGTTGCCGGTAGTTGCTGTTGTTATTTTCTGTTTATAATTGTACATAGGTTGTATGAAGATCTACGGTTTAGGGTTACTGCGATCCATACATAATCCATGCACGAAATCCATATCTGGTTACAGATTATTTTTTGTTTTTGGAAGTCGACCTCTCAGTACCTTTAAAGTCGACCACTCAGTCTTCAAAGTCGACCTCTCAGTCTTCATATCTTTATCCACAAGGATGCTCGAGTTCAAAATTTTGGCATGTTTGGTGCTTATGTATAAAAAATAGGTATTTTTGCACTAATTTTTAATTAAGGATCATTTATTAATCCCATATTATGAACTTATAAGGCCTATATAAGTTCCCTACATGTATACTATACTATGTATTATTCTAGTCCTCTGAAATTACTCTAGAATTACTCTAGGCTTATGTAAATAACAAGCCTAACAATCATCACAAGTTTTGAATCCTGATTCTGAGAAAGGAAAAGTACCTCCCGTCCAATATATATATATATATATATATATATATATATATATATATATATATATATATATATATATATATATATGTGTGTGTGTGTGTGTGTATATATATATATATATATATAAGTTATATATATATATATATATATATATATATATATATATTATATATATATATATATATATTATATAATATATATATATATAAAGGGTGATCCAGAGAAATGGGACCCAAAAGAAACCCCTGTAACTCTTAAAGTATAAGTCCTTTTATAAAATCATACGCATCATTCGAAAGAGGATAGTTACAAGTTTGTACAGGATTGTATAGGTTTTGACAATACAAGACAAGATAAGATACAAAACAAAATAAAAGTGTTAGTTAAAACTAACCCTTCAAGATGACTGCATGGACTGTGGAACAGCTGCGTTTCATAACTGAGCAATATTATGAGCATGGAAGAAGTGTAGTTTCAGCTCAAAGATCTTTCAAGACAAATTTTCAGATGTCAAAATCACCTTCTAAGAGCTGAAACTACACTTCTTCCATGCTCATAATATTGCTCAGTTATGAAACGCAGCTGTTCCACAGTCCATGCAGTCATCTTGAAGGGTTAGTTTTAACTAACATTTTTATTTTGTTTTGTATCTTATCTTGTCTTGTATTGTCAAAACCTATACAATCCTGTACAAACTTGTAACTATCCTCTTTCGAATGATGCGTATGATTTTATAAAAGGACGTATACTTTAAGAGTTACAGGGGTTTCTTTTGGGTCCCATTTCTCTGGATCACCCTTTATATACAGGGTGGGCGGAAAGTAGCTCCCTATTTTGGATTGGTAAAAAAATACGTATATTATCCATTTATTTCAGAAGAAATAATATGAAAAGGTAGGCATACATGGTAGGTTTTCTCTAAAATTCAATGTGGGCTCCAACTCTTTCCACCAGCTTCTGGAGCCGCCCAGGAATGGCGTCCACTGACTTTAGCAGGAACTCCGGCGGGATGGAGGACATGACTTCCCGAATTCGGTCCTCCAGTTCTTCCAATGTCCTCGGTTTGGTGCGGTAGACTTCTTCCTTTACACACCCCCAAAGAAAGAAGTCGCACGGTGTCAAGTCGGGGCTCCTGGCTGGCCAGTGATGTGGACCACGACGACCCATCCAACGCCCAGGGAAGTGGGCATCCAGCCACTCACGGACAACAAGAGCGAAGTGCGGATGGGCGCCATCTTGCATAAATATCAGATCGTCGATGTTCTCCCATGTGCTGACAACCGGCCAGACCTCGTTTCGCAACATAGCAAGGTACCGCTCAGCATTCATGGTGTTGCGCAGAAGGAACGGGCCCACAACCTGATCTGAGGTCATACCACACCACACCGTTACACTGAACCGATTCTGCCGTTTTTCAGCGGTAACCGTGCGACTTCTTTCTTTGGGGTGGGTAAAGGAAGAAGTCTACCGCACCAAACCGAGGACATTGGGAGAACTGGAGGACCGAATTCGGGAAGTCATGTCCTCCATCCCGCCGGAGTTCCTGCTAAAGTCAGTGGACGCCATTCCTGGGCGGCTCCAGAAGCTGGTGGAAAGAGTTGGAGCCCACATTGAATTTTAGAGAAAACCTACCATGTATGCCTACCTTTTCATATTATTTCTTCTGAAATAAATGGATAATATACGTATTTTTTTACCAATCCAAAATAGGGAGCTACTTTCCGCCCACCCTGTATATATATGTTACGATTTATTTAATGACAAGAACATATCTTTAATTGAAACTAACACTGTTCCGCCATTTCACTTTATCGTATTGTCAAGGATGCAATAACTTATCCAGTTTTAAGCAAATTTCAGCGAGGATGTAAAAATAGCAGTTTCCTTGAAGAACTCCAAACTTAACTTTCATCAAAGACATTCGTTTATCAGGAAGTGCAATTTAAAACATTTCGAGCAAAGCAAGCAAAGTCGAAAGAACAATTCCCGAATATATTTTCTGCTCTCAAAAAAACTTTTCTAATGTTTTAACTCCAAATAAGAACTTTACATTTTTCAAGAAGAAGAGAAAAGAAAAATCCATTGAATTTAATTAGGAATTTCTTATTGATTAACAAGATAATAAATGTTTCTAAAGAAAATAAACCGTGTGTGTGTGTGTGTGTGGTGTGTGTGTGTGTGTGTGTGTGTGTGTGTGTGTGTGTGTGTGTTTCAAATTTGTAAAAATTTAAAGTGAACGTCATTGTTTACGAACATAATCTTAACTTCGCAATTAACAACATTACATCTACTTAACTTCGTACTTACGCTAAGAAAAAGCTTCATAAAATCTCACACGCAAAAATATTTTAATCGTCCTTTTAAGAACTTTACAAATATTTACGTACAGTGGAGTAACCCCTCTACTATGTTTTTTTTTTTTTTAAATAAAAAACGTGGTTGACCTTCCTTACATATATTATAGCTTATCCTATACACTATAAAAGATATTTTACTTCACTGCCCGCTACCATAAATCAATCTCGTTGACACAATTTATGTGAGCGAGTTTACAATTTATAAACAGTTGCTGGCATAAAAATTCGAACGAAATTTTCAAAATATTTCAAAAAAAAATTTCAAAAATTTAACGAATTTAATAAACATAAATTTAAAATATTTTTAAGAATGTTTTAAATATTTTGTTTTCTTAATATTATTTAAGTCAAAATTGTTTAAAATACAAAATTTTTTATAAAAAACTTTAAAAAATTTGGAACAAAACAGTAAGAATTTTAACAACACCAATAACAACAACAACAGTTGTAGCAGTAATGATGTCGAAAACGACGATTTCGACTAGAACGACAGCGACAAGACGACAGCAATAACACTTTCAGAATGAATTTGCCTTTCTTGGGACACAGAAATTATCAAAATGAATTACTCTACAGGGTGATCCAAAAAAAGATGGTCCCAAAAATAACTTTTTATATAATTTTTTTTGGGGGGGGGGGGGGACATCTCTTTGGATCACCCTGTATATTCGTGGCTCAAAAAAATAAATAAATAATAATAAATAACGATAAGGGAACTTCACTGAAAGAATCTTTCAATGCCACAAAACATAATTTACCATTTTTAAAATTAGGAAAGAAACTGCCTATATATATATTATATATATATATATATATATATATATATATATATATATATATATATATATATATATATTGATAATTATTTAGTTTTGTAAAAATTGGTCGTTGCCAATGTACAGGCAGTTTTTACATAAACTTCTTATGTTCTTGTGGTTCGGAACCCACGTAAAATTGTAGGTCCCCTCCACCACCAGGGAGGACATACACAATACACAATTACGAACACAGTTAGGTAGACCAGCCATGAGTGGATCCTAGGGTCTTTGTTGGTCTGAAACATTATAACATTTATATATATATATATATATATATATATATATATATATTATAATATATATATATATATATATATATATATATATGTGTGTGTGTGTGTGTGTGTGTGTGTGTAATACAAAATAATAATATAAATATATATAATATGAATTTCCCTTATTAAGATGATGGTAAAAGAGCAGTGGGCGGAATATATTAATGAAGTCTTATACTGTTAATGAAGTCTTATATTACCAAACCACTAATATGATAAACCATTTTCTCTCTTGTGTTGTATACATACACATGTATGTATGCATCAGTGGGTGTGTGCGTGTGTATGTGTGGGTGGGTGTGGGTTTTTGTTTGTGTGTGCGCGTGCGCGAGCCCTGTATTTAATTTCTTCAACCACAAAGTACAAGCTAAATTGTAAGGAAATCAAGGCTGCAATAAAATCGCTATCCTGTTTTATCCCCTTTTGCCCATTCAGAATAAGGGGGAATAAGGGGTAAACAATGGGAATAAGGGGGAATGTATATGTAATAAGCGGCGGTTACTAATCATTAAACAAAGACATTTTATTTCTACAACGAAACCACGGAAATTTTCACCATTAAATTATTGAACAGTTACGTTCTCCTTCGATGTTTTTCTATTCCGACTTTGCCCGTTACGACCGTTAGAACCGTTATAAGCGTGACATAAACCGTTAAACGAACCTTAACGTAAAACACGAATGGGCCATATTCCGTTTATGCGTTGCCTTCAATGCATTCGTGAGAAATCTCGTTGTGTAAGTCCGTTATGACGTCATTCAAGACTAAAGGAGATTGGGAAAGAACTCCGACTGGAACGAAATCGATGATTCCGACCAGATTATTACCAGAAATTGACACTCATTTACTCTCGGTTCAAATGCTGACGAAGAAGATAAAAACTAAATTCGACAAATGAATAATGGACATGCGAAACGATTTACACAAATTCCTTCTAAAGATTTCGATAAAGAATGTTAGTTAAATCTATTTATTTCGTTTATTTCATTTATCCTTTATTAGAAAACTTATTTAAACCCTATTTCATTTAAAATGTACTCTTCACTAGGTAAAATTTCATGAAATATAGTCAAGAAACAGAGTAAATCAGTCCTAAAAATCAGGTGAATTTTCCAGATCTGCAAAATATGCTAATCTCACGTTCCAGTTAATTAAGCCTTCTGGTGAAAACTTGCCGGCAAATTAGTTTAATTGTTGATGATGATACTCGGGGGGGATTACGGTTGAAACCAAGATCCTTCTTGATTGAGAGCCTAATAATCGTAATAATTACCCTCCATCAGGAACCATTATGGGGACCAAAACATTGAAAGAGATGATAATTATTATTCACTAATAATCCTTAAATATGAAACACAGTGTTTCATTCATTTGATCGTTTCATTACAGACTTTTTATAGCGCCATTTTGTAAGATTTTAGGTCTGGGGTTCCAACAACGTAACCCCAGGGTTCCAACAACGTAAGTAAATTGAAGGTTCCTGATGATGGTTGATTCTGATTTTAATGATTTTATATACTGTACAGTATATCCAGGGGTGGCCAAGTTTCCTGGACCCAAGAGCCACATACGACGTTTTTCAGATGTACGAGAGCCGCAAAATATTTTAAGAAGAATTTAATTATTAAAAACATATATATATATATATATATATATATATATATATATATATACACATATAGTTATACTCACATTTCTACATTACTGTACAGTCTTTACAGCCACACTTACACTTTTCCTCCTAATTATATATATTGTAATGTATATGGTTGTAAATTGTGACTTGGTCCGCAATTGATATGGACCGTGACTTTTTTTGGTTGGCACGGTACTGGTATTGATGGATACCGTAATGAAATTGACTGGATTCTTCGGATCTGATATATTTGCATGTCGGTATAAATAGATATAGAGTGTAACATATTGTGGATAGTAGTCTATTATGACTTGATCCTCTGGATCCAGAGATTCTATCTTTAGTTTTAAATTGATAATTAATTAGTTTTAAATTGATAATTATTTAGTTTTGTAAAAATTGGTTGTTGCCAATGTACAGGCAGTTTTTACATAGTGGAGCCGCCTCAATAGGCCGACGTGGCCCCTAGTGTGCCCACTATAAAAATTTCTTATGTTCTTATGTTCCTTGTGGTTCGGAACCCACGTAAAATTGTTGGTCCCCTCCGCCGCCACGGAGGACATGCACAATACACAATTACGAACACAGTTAGGTAGACCAGCCATGAGTGAATCCTAGGGTCTTTGTTGGTCTAAAACATTATAACATTATAACAACATAACATTATTAAATTGTTTAATTACTGCTTGTAGAAGGCTTAGTTTGGGTCTTCATTTTGGCTGTTAATGCTTTAAAGTCTGGCTGATGTGATGTTAAGGCGGTATGAAGAAGCTCAGTCAGGTGTTCGTTAGTGAGGGCAGCATGATGTTTGACTTTACAAACTTCATTACCGAGAAGAGTGCTTCACAGCAATAAGTTGTCCCAAAAACTGAGATAAGTCGGAAACTGGTTTTCCTGAGGTGAGGATACTTTGTCTCTAGTACTTGCTTCCAAAACTCAACTGCAGATAAGCTTTATGTATCAACTTTAAACCCACGTCCTCCTGTAGCTCCAAAAGTTCTGTTGTATTGAAGCAGCTTCCGTAACAGAAGGTGTGGCAACAGGACAGCCATCGTTGACGACATCAATCAGGAAAGGATTTACAAGAAATTCGAAGCATGGTTTTAGCTTCTTTAGTTCATCAAACCTGAACTGAAAATCATCAATTAGTCCTTCTAATTTACCTTTGTATTCCTCCTATTTACTATCTTTATTTCAATATCAGGAAAAGTGTTTGCTCGGTTTTTCAGGTGGGGAAAGTGGTCAAATTTTTTGTTACTAGATCTTTTTGGAAGAGCTTATTTTATTCTGGAAACTGAAAACTGTCTGCGTAAGGTCAGAAATGACCTTATCCCTTCCCTGAAGTGCCAAATTTAGATTTTGAAGGCGTTGTATTACATCAGTAAAAAACATCAGATCCTGCACCCATTCGTGATCTTCTAGTTGTGGGTATGACTTTCCCTTTTCTTTCAAGAAATCAATGATAGGCTCCAACAGTGCAACAAACCTATTCAGGAGATTACTAGTTGATAACCACCTTACAATACAGTGTAAAATGAAAGGTCATCTGGTTTATCTTGAATATCCAGCTCCTTGATAAAATTTCTAAACGCTTGGTGCGTTTTTGCATTTGAACGAATGAAATTCACAATTTCCAGAACACTTTTCATAACACTGTCATACCTAAAGTACTTGCTTACCAAATGACTACGGTGAATGATACAGTGAATAAAGAGACACACAGGATACTTGGGATCGCGTGTCAAGAGCCCAACTAGGCCTACGTTTTGTTCTACCATAGCTGGTGCTCCATCTGTTGCAACACTGACAAGTTTATTCAATGGTACTTGAGCATTTGATAATGCCTCGTCAAGTGCGTTCTTTATGTCAACCCCTCTGATGGTTTCTCTTAGGGTCATTAAGTCCAAGAGTTCTTCTTTCACATTTCCATCGCCAGTAACATAACGAACAAATATCGCCAGTTGAGGGTTATCTTTAATATCTGTGGATTCATCGAGAGCCAAACTGAATGCAACAGAATTCTTCAAATCACTCTGCAACGAGCATGTAATTTCAGCATTGATCTGGGAAATACGTCTCTCTGTGGTGTGGCGGGAAATAGAAATACTTGCTATTTATTCTCGAAGCTTTGTGTTATCTGGAGCGAAAATTGCAGTAACATCGGCAATATTCTTCTTCACAAATTCTCCACTACTGTAGGGAAGTTGAGCACGAGCAATATTCCATGCCATAACAAAACTAGCTTCAGTAGTTAAGTCAGCTGTCTTACACAACGATGAAAGTACAGTTTCTTGGGCAACTAGGCTAGATTTCAACAGTGTTAACTTAGTCTTCCGCAATTCTGATTTGGGAGGAAATTCCGTAATAAAATTTTTATGGTTAGTTTCATGATGACGCTTTAAATTACTGGCTTTAAAGTGATTGAGTGCCACGTGGCAGATAAGACAAACAGGTTTCCCACCCTTAACAGTAAAGGCAAAGCTCTTCTCCCACTCCTGTTTAAAAACTCTATTTTCTTCTTCATATTTCCGTTTCTTACACTTTGTCTGCTCAGTCATTTTAATCAACTAAGGGGCTGTACTATAACTTTCATTTGTATAGCTGAGAAAAATAGCCACTATTTGATGTAAGAAGCCAATTTTAAAACACACTCACTCGTTACTACAGCGGACCGCAGGGTAGCTCGAGGGGTACTGGACACTGGTGAGTGGCGATTGGTGTTAATTATGTAATTATCCCGCTTAGTGCCTGTCACGCAAAAGAAATTGTCGTACATATGACGCATTTTATTGTCAATTCAATTTTTCCTTGGTTTTTGTTTGGTTTTTTTATTATGTGAAAAAAAAATTATATTTGTATTATGAATTTTGTCTTTTATGGTAAATACAATAAAAACCAAAATTGTCTCGCGAGCCGCAGTTATCACCCTCGAGAGCCGCATGCGGCTCGCGAGCTGGGGTTTGGCCACGGTTGGTATATACATTGTATATATATATATATATATATATAACCTTTGGATAGCTTCTGCCTGAATTGTTCATTCTGACGAAGGTCAAGCTTTTCACTCCACTTTAGACCTACAGTTTAACGTGGAATCCGAATCACACCCCACCAGCAGCCCAGCTTCTTAACCACTAGGCTACTCAGGGTACCCATTTATCTACTAACCACTTTCTTTTTTTATTGTGTGGAAGGATGAACAGCTGGGTTTTGCTGCGCGCCGGCTGCCGTCAGCGGGTCTCGATCCCGGGGCCGATGGATTCGTAGTCAGCGACGCTAACCACTACACCACCGAGGCGCATTATATATAAAATTGTAGTGATTCCCATTCCTTCATTTTTAACTCATTATTTACTTTACTTTCTATTCAATTTTCTTTTATCTTTCATCATCCTCTTTACACTCTTTCACTCGCTTTTCCAGGCGAGGAAGACGGGGGAATTAATTATTCACTTCATTAACACTTTACTGACTTTTATTTATACCGAAACACTTTTAGATAAACGGGGTAATGTGAGGGGGGGAATTAACGTTAACATTTCAGCCGGAGAGAGAGAGACACACACACGAAATAATATTCTAAATTCACAAAAATATTTTAATACCGAAAAAACAGCTTATTAATCCCAAGGCCGTCCGATTACTCGTTTTTTGGGCATTTCTCTCTCGTCCCTAGCCCCATTTCTGGCTGTTGCCAACTAGCCTTTTATAACCAAACAATTATTTAACTTCATTACATTTCTTATTAACATTATTATCTTCTTTATTAAACAAACATTATTAAATTCTTATAAACAAACATTTTAATTCTTAATTAGACATTACTACAATATATATATATATATATATGATGAATAAAACCACGAAGGAAAGGAAACACAAAATGGTGCTCAAGCGCTTTCGTCTAATGACATCCTCAGGAACACTGAAGTACATAAAAAGGTTACAGCCTATATATAGGTTACAGAAAGAAAAAAAGAAAAATAAATAACATACATACACACACACACTATATATATATATATACATACATATCTATATATACAATACAACATACATACATATATATATGCAATAAACAGAGAAGTAAAATAAAAAATAAAAAATTAAAACCTTAAAGGATTAACAGTGAGGCGTACAGATTTGTAAGGAAAAATATCGATTTTTAGCACAAGATCAAATGGATTATAAAAATACAAATTTATACTGGAACTCTGCCCGGGTTTTAACACACTGCTGCCTATGGTCAGGTTTCGATATATATAAAAAAAATAAAATGCAAATTAAAAGTTAATAAAGTAGCAGACAAGTTTACCAAAGATTTAATGTTTTACCCTTCTTATCTAAATCTGTTTTAAAGGAATTCAAATAACAGGATCGAGTTGAAAAAGACCTTTGCTTATGTTGAAGTTATTTGAAAGTTGGATAATGGCAGACTCAAGAATATTTCTATTAACAATGTTGCTTGAATGGAATAAAACTGAAGCATTATTCCAATCAATACAGTGGGCTAACTCCGTTAGAACAGGACAGTTGTCCAGTGCCCTTTTTGTCCATTTGTCAGAGTTAGCCCACTGTATTGATTGGAATAATGCTTCAGTTTTATTCCATTCAAGCAACATTGTTAATAGAAATATTCTTGAGTCTGCCATTATCCAACTTTCAAATAACTTCAACATAAGCAAAGGTCTTTTTCAACTCGATCCTGTTATTTTGAATTCCTTTAAAACAGATTTAGATAAGAAGGGTAAAACATTAAATCTTTGGAAACTTGTCTGCTACTTTATTAACTTTTAATTTGCATTTTATTTTTTTTATATATATCGAAACCTGACCATAGCAGCAGTGTGTTAAAACCCGGGCAGAGTTCCAGTATAAATTTGTATTTTTATAATCCATTTGATCTTGTGCTAAAAATCGATATTTTTCCTTACAAATCTGTACGCCTCACTGGTAATCCTTTAAGGTTTTAATTTTTATTTTTATTTTTACTTCTCTGTTTATTGCATATATATGTATGTATGTATGTATTTGTATGTATAGATATGTATGTATATATATATATATGTGTGTGTGTGTATGTATGTTATTTATTTTTCTTTTTTTCTTTCTGTAACCTATATATAGGCTGTAACCTTTTTATGTACTTCAGTGTTCCTGAGGATGTCATTAGACGAAAGCGCTTGAGCACCATTTTGTGTTTCCTTTCCTTCGTGGTTTTATTCATCATAAATATTTTTCACGTGTTACTTTCGTGAAATAATTTTCATATATATATATATATATATGGAAATATAAACGCATAACGGTACAATTTTGCCTATGCAAAATTTATCCCTCACCAAGATTCGAATTCGGGCCTTCTGACTCGAAGACACTGGCGTTTACCATTCAACTACGACAAGAAAAAGGTAACAAACTGGCGGCGTTTCATCACCGCATAACGCTTTCGCGTTCACGGGTGTTTATTCGATGTCAACCCCACTGCACACCGCACACGAGCCAGTGGATAACATTTATTTCAGATCTATCTGGTACACCCGAGGGTACTATTAGGAGGAAACATAAACCCTGTTACGCGTTTATGGCATCGAAAAATCACCTGTAGATGTGAAAGCGTTTTGTATTTGCGTTGGGTAATGAAATGTCGCCAGGTTGTTATTAACATTTTTTTGTCGTAACCGAATGGTCAACGCCCGTGTTTTCGAGTAAAAGGAGTAGGGTTCGAATCCTGATGAGGGAAATTTTTTGCATATATACCGTGGCGCTCATAAATATGAGAAATATTTGTTATACTCGTCTTTATCGTCCGTACCATTGGATACGATAATTGTAAAAAGTTTACTGTTCATTTGGGAAAATTTAACACAAAAACAATTAGTTTAACTCCAACATATTAAAAATTAAAGTGCAAAAGTTTTCGTACATTTATTTACAAAATTATTTAATACTGTGTGGCCCACCTGAAGCTCGAAGAATCTAAATATTTTATCAGGAATTTAGTTAAATTTTTAAAATTATTTTGCGTAAGACTAAGTATGACTATATCCCGTAATGCATTACACACACACACACACACACACACACCACACACACACACACACACACACACACATATATATATATATATATATATATATATATATATATATATATATATATAATAAGATTCACATATTCTGTAAATCGGGTCTTCATGCCTGACTTCATGGGGGATTATGATGTAATGACACGTGATATTGCTATACAGTATCAGTATACGAATAATACAGACCATCGGTCCTCAACCTTTGGGGCGTTGAGCAATTTTCCATGAAAAGTATAAAAATGTACATAAAAATGTAAATACGTGTTTTTTATTTTTTTTATTAATTATGAGTGCTGGGTTTACAAAGGACTACAAAGGAATACAAAGGAATACAAAGAAATACAAAAAACAATAGACGGGCTGGTCCCTACGACGCTGTCTGTTTACGAAGGAAGGTTGAAAGATGGAGGGGGGGGGGAATTTAAATATAAATGAAAATTTGAAAACAAAGCGAAGAAGGGAAGATGAAAGGAAGGAGGGAAATTTAAAGATAAAATACAAAATTTTGAAGTAAAGAGGAGAGAATCAACGAAAATTCTACAATATTTTTATGAACTAACAAATGCGTCTATCTTCAACTAAATATGAATTATTAAAATTTCCATACGATGAAATTAATTTTGATTTATTTAAGTTATGTTAGATTTTTGGTAGCGTTATTGCCGTCGTTAGAATGATTGCGGAAATGGGCTCCAAACATTAAAAGCTTGAGAACTGCTGATATACACGGAATACCGTGTAAAAACCTCAAATGGCAAACATTCAAAGCTTGTTTATAGTTTCACTTTCCACTTCTAGCGAAGGATTAAAGATAACTTTTGGAGGTATTATATTTTAGACCCCAAAATATTGAGTTGCTTTTTAAACAAAATATAAATAATTACCGAGTATTTGATATAAAATATCATGAAACGCAGTATTAGCGCGCATTTCATTTGTTTTATCATGGAATTAGTAATAAATTCGTTGTAATCACTCAGCTTACTATGATTACCAGTCGAAAATTGCAAAATGGAGATAGAATAAAGTGTTGTTAAAATTAACTTCGAATTTAGGTTAATAAATTAAGAGTTATTTGAACGAAATTACGATTTAATTTAATAATGTATCAACTAGCACCGTGTAATCATTCTCTGTCATATTTTTTTTACAAAAGAAGGATGACGTTTAATTCTGAACACATATTGGCCAGTCTGCAATTCATTTTAGACAAGTAACTACTTCAGTTGACTCGAAGGGGATTATGGTTTAACCGAAATGTGCTTTTCTATGTTTTCATTAATTATTTCTTTTTAATGCACTTGGTTTGATATCAGATTCCTTTTTTACAGACATGATTTTTTTTTCCAAAATGATTTGTTTGACGTCAAAGTGCCAAAAATTAATAATTAGATAGACAAATAATAACTAAATAATTAAATAAATAAATAAATAAAAATGGATAACAAATTAAAATAATATGAATAAAAATTAAGATAAAAAAGGTTTCCAACTTTTCACAAAAAGAGGTGGAAAACGTTGTACTGTACATACAGGGTGTTTATAATGTCTATCTATTTCAGTGAAAACGTAGCAAAAAGGGTAAAATTCAATAAATAGAAGGCATACAGTTAATGAATAATTAAGCATATGATTCTACATGAGCACCATCAGTATCTCTACAGAGTTCGAATCTGTCAGCAGCATTGCGGAACACATTTTGGAGCATGACAGGGGTTATTTTTGTAACTGCTGTTACGATACGAGCACGTAAATCTTGCAGATCTGTAACCCTCGTTTGATAGACGTTTGATTTGATAAAGCTCCATGCAAAGAAAAAGGGCGTTAGGTCAGGAAGTCGAGCCGCCCAGGGCCTGTTGACTCCACGTCCGATCCACCGATTTAGAAATCGTTCATTTAGGTACTCCCGAACAATGTTTGCGTAATGACAAGGTGCCCCATCTTGTTGAAAGAGACGGTGTTTAAAATGCCATCTGAATGAAGCTGGGACATTTACAATTACATCCTCGTATCGTAACAGCAGTTACAAAAATAATCCCTGTCATGCTCCAAAATGTGTCCCGCAATGCTGCTGACAGATTCGAACTCTGTAGAGATTCTGATGGTGCTCATGTAGAATCATATGCTTAAGTATTCATTAAATGTATGCCTTCTATTATATTGTTATTGAATTTTACCTTTTTTGCTACGTTTTCACTGAAATAGATAGGGACCTTATAAACACCCTGTATAATAATATTCAATAAAGAAAAAAAAAATTCCTTGAAATGCATTTTAAATCTGTTTAAATTAGACTTTGAATTTCGGTCAGGAAATATCAGAAAAAAATGGACTGGAAAAATCTTAAAGGATATTTTTATGTACAGGCGAAAGTGTCCATTTAAATTTTTCACATTTTTGTTAAAATGGAAGCTCATAACTCTCTCTCTCTCTCTCTCTCCTCTCTCTCTCTCTCTCTCTATATATATATATATATATATATATATATATATATATATATATATAATATTTAGGAGAAATCCAATGACAAGGAGAAATGTAAATGCCATGAAAAGTCTTCTTTAATGCGCAACGTTTCGAGCAAATACGCTCATCTTCAGGCTGTATGATAACAATGTGAAATTAAAATCAATAATTGAATGAAAAAGAAGACAAAGAAAATTTCTATAACCTATTCATAAAGGCAAACTTTAAAAGACTGAAAAAAGAGAGTTAAATTCTAAGTTATACAGATTTATATTTAAAATTAAGAAGCTATTTTTAAATACATATAGTAAATGTGAAATTAATACACTGGAAAAATTAACAATAGTACACTGGAATAATGAAACTAACTAACCTTTCACTGCAATTTCCGAGGCTAGACTGATTTAAGCACAAAACGAAAAAACATAAGATAAGATAAGATAAGATAAGATAAGATAAGATGGTGAGGGCGATTGGGGAAGGGGGGATTATAAGGAATTGGGGAAGGAGGAGGGATTATAAAAAGTTTAAAGGGACGGCTGATGAGTCAACATTTAACGTAGGGGTCAAAGTTTTAATGTAAAGCGATTCCAAAATTCTGAGTGAGTTGGGACAAGTATTACAACCAAGAATTTTAAAATTGTCTAAAGTGACATCAGTTTTACATGCTATACTGTGTTCCCGAATACTAGAAACTTCTTTAGTTTTTAAAATTTTACCTGTTCGGCCACTTATTCCCATATGCGAATAAAATCTAGCCCTGAGAGAGCGAACAGTGCTGCCAATGTAATTCCCAAGGAGACACCTAGGGCAGGTAAATAAATATACAACACCGCTACGCAACGAGTCAGGGGTTCGATCCTTCGCTGAGAAAAAGCTACCTAAAGACGTTTTATTAATAAATATGATGCGGAAATCAGTATGATAAAAAAATTTCTTTAACAACTTTGTAAATTTAAGCTTAAATTCCTTATTCAAAGGACCCATTTCAGGTACCAAGAAATATTTTATATCCTTCGGCACTGTAATACAAGGAAGTTGAGGGCCATAAACATTATTTAAGAAGGATCTAATTAGTTTATCTACATATTGAACAGGAAAACTATTATTGGTAAAGTATGATCTTAGATTATTAAATTCATCATTAAGTAAGGTAAAACTAGAGGTCAAATTATATCCTCTGAACAGGAGAGTTTTAATACAAGACATCTTATAGTTGAAATCAGTAAAACTAAAAAATTCATGCCCAAACCAGTGAAAGTGGGTTTCCTGTAAACTGATGTAGTAATAGAATCACCGTTTTTCGAAATTAAAAGATCTAAAAAGGGAAGGGAGCCATTTTTCTCAGTTTCCATTGTATACGTTATATTGGGGTGCAAAGAATTTAGGAAGTTAAAGAATTGTTGCGCTTGTACCGCATTATCAAAGACAGCTATCGAATCATCACGAAGCGTCGATAGAAAATTGGCTTGAGATGAGTTGGAGATTGACTAAAAATTACACTTTCTAAATGAGTCATAAAAAAATCAGCTGCTAACGGTCCGACAGGTGATCCCATCCCTACACCATCAATTTGTTGGTAAACCTTATTGTTGAAAGTAAAATAGCATTGTTTGAAGACCAATTCTAAAAGTTCCTTAAAAAGAGACAATGAAAAACCATGAAAAATATCAACCGAGCTAAAAACCCTATCTAAAATAATGGCAATAGTTTCAGATACAGGTACATTTGTGAAAAGCGACTTTACATCAAAACTGACAAAAAACTTTTTTGAATCGAAGTTCTCACCAAGAAGGTCTTTTTGGAATTCAAACGAGTTATTTATAGTGTAAGCATTTTTCGCAAAGGGTCTTTGATAATGCGGTACAAGCGCAACAATTCTTTAACTTCCTAAATTCTTTGCACCCCAATATAACGTATACAATGGAAACTGAGAAAAATGGCTCCCTTCCCTTTTTAGATCTTTTAATTTCGAAAAACGGTGATTCTATTACTACATCAGTTTACAGGAAACCCACTTTCACTGGTTTGGGCATGAATTTTTTTAGTTTTACTGATTTCAACTATAAGATGTCTTGTATTAAAACTCTCCTGTTCAGAGGATATAATTTGACCTCTAGTTTTACCTTACTTAATGATGAATTTAATAATCTAAGATCATACTTTACCAATAATAGTTTTCCTGTTCAATATGTAGATAAACTAATTAGATCCTTCTTAAATAATGTTTATGGCCCTCAACTTCCTTGTATTACGGTGCCGAAGGATATAAAATATTCTTGGTACCTGAAATGGGTCCTTTGAATAAGGAATTTAAGCTTAAATTTACAAAGTTGTTAAAGAAATTTTTTATCATACTGATTTCCGCATCATATTTATTAATAAAACGTCTTTAGGTAGCTTTTTCTCAGCGAAGGATCGAACCCCTGACTCGTTGCGTAGCGGTGTTGTATATTTATTTACCTGCCCTAGGTGTCTCCTTGGGAATTACATTGGCAGCACTGTTCGCTCTCTCAGGGCTAGATTTTATTCGCATATGGGAATAAGTGGCCGAACAGGTAAAATTTTAAAAACTAAAGAAGTTTCTAGTATTCGGGAACACAGTATAGCATGTAAAACTGATGTCACTTTAGACAATTTAAAATTCTTGGTTGTAATACTTGTCCCAACTCACTCAGAATTTTGGAATCGCTTTACATTAAAACTTTGACCCCTACGTTAA
>JAJOZX010004275.1:182500-205000 GCA_023014485.1 Bathynomus jamesi
TGACTGAAGCATTCGCTACAGGACACGTTTGCTTGGTTGAACTTCTAGATTTTTTTAGTTGTAAATAACAAATAGGCGTATCCAGTTATGTAGTTAATTACATTTTTGTACATTTCCTGTATTGTGTACGTTTTTCAGTATAATAATAATAATAATAATAATAATAATAATAATAATAATAATAATTTTATCATCATCTTACATAATGATTTTAAAGCCTAAACCCTCAAAAACTTTGAACTTTTCAAATAGTAGAAACATACATCATTAATAATTAATGATCATCAATGAAAAAATTAGGTCCATCAAGAAGGGTTTCAGAGGACTTAACCTCTATATGTCTTCTTCTTTTTTTCTGATGTTATTCCTTCTGGTTGATCGATAAGATGTCGACGATTTACTGGAACGTATTTGACATCGAATGTTCTCCATCCGTGAACACGTTTGATAAAGCGGTTGGTTGGAGGAAAAATATTACTTGCCATGATATAATTGTCTAATTTATCAATCAGGGCAGCCTTTGGGTATTAAAAGATTTTTACTAATAGGAACAAAAGTAATCACCATTTGGGAAGTGGGATTCGAAGATTCGAACTCGGGCCCTCCGACTCAGAGAACCAGGCATTGACCATAAGGCTACAACAGTATATAAAAATTAACCATAACCTGGCGACATTTCATCACCCAAGGAAATATTTAACGCCTTCGCGTCCAGAGGTGTTTTATGTTATTAACCCCCTGCACTCAAACCAGTGGACAGCACTTAATTCAAATCTATCTGGCAAAGACGAAGGTACCATTAGATGGAAATATAAACGCACAACCGCGCATTTTGACATATGCATAGTTTATCCCAGACCAGGATTTCGAAGTTTTGTTCCAGCTTATGCAACTTTTGTGGGGACAGGATCATTTATGCGTCAGGGGTCAATGCGTCAGGGATCACGTTAGCAGTACTGTACTGCTAACATGAAACCCCTATGAAGGTTATGGTTTTGGGGCATAGGGCATAGGGAACTCCGGTTATGTCCAAAAGTTATGACTGTGTGAATTCCTGTTTATTCTGAAACATCCTTTAACACCACATACTAGCCGAACAAGACAGTATGGCGCACGTTGACACACAGCTAAATTTGCGAAGGAAATGTTTATGAAAAGCCAAAATTTCATCTTTTCAATGACCTGGTAACTCTCCTAACCTTAGTCTCATCGAAAACTTTTGAAAACTTCTTAAGGTGAAAGTCTCTCAAAATAAGCCAGTGGCCAACGAAGATCTTTGCTCTGCTATGAAAACAGTTAATCCTTTAATGCGCTGTGATACGGTTATTATCATGGTAAGATCGCATACTTAAGTCAAAAAAGTCCGGTAGAGCACATACTTAAGGAGCACCCTTTTGGCCATGACTTTATACAGTCATACAGTAATGCTCTTATCCTTTATAAATTGTAGGTAAATTGTGTACTTCGGATAAAGAACCTGTTCTAACTTAGTTATTAATAAATAGGTATTATATATTCCAAAGTTGTAGGAATGTATAAAAATAATATTTGTATACATACACCTTCATTTGTAAATGCTTATACCTGTACCAGTTTACCAATATGCCATCCTGTATATATGTATATCTGAAAACCCGTTAAGAAACGTAAAAGATCATATTTTCCCAGAATAAATTCCTAAAATATTCATTAAATTCGGCCTATGAAAACAATGCCCTCCTCAGGTCCATTAATAAACTGCTTGAAAGCTACAAAATGACTGAACTAAAAACTGAAGAGATTAAAAAATAAATTAAAATTTAATTAAAAATCCATTGGAGTTTCATGGTGTTATTAAAAAAGGTATTAGGCTGGAAATTTTTAAAGATTAGAGTTCATTAGAGACTGAAGTATACTGTAAGTGAATAATAAAATTTTGGTCTATGCCCATTCCACAGTATATTTTTTTGCTGCGGATATGACAGACGTACGTATATTTTGGTATTAGGTATTTGGTATTAGGTATTTGGTATTTTGGTATTTGAGATTTCTTTTCTAGTAATATCAAAATATAGGGCCATTCCGCAGTATTTTTGTATTTGTTATTTCTTTTCTAATACCAATATACGTATGTCTGTCCCATCCGCAACAACAAAAAATACTGCGGGATGGCCCTCTCGTATACTGTTTTGTTTAACTTATTATTATTATTATTATTATTATTATTATTATTATAAAATTACTAGAAATTCTATCTTCGATATTGACTATTTTCGAGTGGATAGTAAGATTATTTAAGTCAAGTCTATGATCCAAAATTTTCAATATGCTTTACTGAGCAAACTTCTATTTATTTAGGTTGGTAAACTCTTCTCTCAGGGTTACTCGTCTCGCTGATGTATTCTTTATCACACTCTCTACATGAAATTGAATAAATGTATCCACTGCTTGTTGTTCCTTTGATAATATTAGGTCTACCTGGCCTTTTTTGCATAGTATTTGATGATTCTGTGAATAATTTTAAATTTTTTGGAATAAATTATTTAAGTTCACTTTCAAATTCAATCGCTATTTTTAAATAAAATAATCTTGTTTGTTTTATTTTCGTTAGCTATAAAATATAGAATTTCACACTGCATAAAAGGCAGAGCTGGGCATTTGCGGCATATTTTGCGGTACTGCGGTACTTGCGGTACCACCGCACTACCACCCCGGGCCCCCATAACGCAGTACCGCAAAGGATCGCTGAAAGTACCGCAGTACCGCTACCGCATTCAAATTTCCGCGTACCGGTTTGGTACCGGTTTGGTAGTGCAGCAGTACCGCAGTACCGCAATATGCCGCAAGTGCCCAGCTCTGAATTAAAAGGGTTTCCGAATATGTCATATCTTTAAAGGCATTTTCAATATGTTTAATGCCCTCATCCTAACAATGTGAAACGCAGATTCTTGAAACCTATAATTACCCCTTTTTAGTTTCTTCTGAGCTGAAAAAAACATGCATTTTAAAGGATTAAGAAAAGTGGGATAGAGGGAGAGGACTAAGTGTGAAAACCATAGTCTAATATAATTTATCAAGTATCCTCAACTCATTCATGAGCTGACATACTAAAACGAATATATAAGATACTCTACAACTTGCTGTTAATATTTACAATTACCATACTCTAGACAACTTTTTACCTCTCGGAAAGTAATGAACAGTTATACTGTTATTTTTAACTCTAATCTCTATGTCGGAAATTACCAAGCATTCCAAAAGCGCATCCACCCGCCTCGACCTCATACTTTATACTGGTGAGTGAACTTTGTAATTTGTATAGTTCACTTTAGAGGGTGCTGCGAGCGAGTCAATTTTTGGATAAATTTTTATGATTAAACTTGGTAAATTGTATTAGACTATGGCGAAAACTTCCAACATGTTTACAGTGTCTTCTGAGGGGACAAAGAAAGAGAAAAGTACTGTGAAGTCAAAGTTCATAATTTTGTTCTTTTATTAAATCAAACCGTCTAATTTCATATACAAAACGAGTGAATTGATATGTTCTTAGGATTTCGTTCCAGTTTATTTATAAAAGTATTTGCACAGCGACTTTGGGAAACTTTCAGAGGAACATTCAAAATTTGAAATAATTGGACGTAATTGTAGTTTTGGAAAAAAGTTCGCCTAGAAACAAAATTTCTTAAAAGCATAAAACTACTAATTATTATTGACTGGAATTTGTTTTTTAAATTTTATTACTTCTGGTAAATATGTACCTTTGTGGCCACCAATTTTTTCTATAAAACGACCAACCACCTAATCTAGTGTACGCCAAACCCATGAATAAGATTGAACAGACGTATGAAATGAGCGGGGTTTCCGACTTCACCGACCTTGTCAAATATTCGGTGGCCAGGAAACTATATATATATATATATATATATATATATATATATATATACAGGGTGGGCCGTAAGTTTCCATACATAGGAAAAATAAACATTTTTTTATGGACAACCATTTTTATTTATATAATATGCTCTACATGGTTGCCATTGTTTTGAAAACACATTTCAATACGTGTTCCCACTGTTGATGAACACGCATTAGCACAGTTGACGTTATGCTTGTAATGGCGTTGGTGATACGTTCCTTTAGATGATTTATGTCTCGTATCTTTTCCTGATACACCATGGCCTTCAAGTGCCCCCAAAGATAGAAATCAAGGGGGGTGAGATCTGGGGATCTGGGAGGCCACTCCACAGGACCACGCCGACCAATCCAAGCATCCGGAAACTGCTGATCCAAATACCGACGCACGTGAAGACCATAATGAGGTGGAGCTCCATCTTGCTGGAAGTAAACTGGGAAGTTACCTTCCTCGTTTAGCAGGGATGGGAAAATCTCTTCTTGCAACATGTTAAGATACCTTCGGCATTAAGATTTCCACTGACAAAAAATTGGTCCAATAATTCTGTCACCCCATATCCCAGCCCACACCATCACTTTACCGGCACCTTGCATCTTCGTCGGACTCAGCCAGTTAGGGTTAGCATTACTCCAATAACGTATGTTTTGCCGATTAACCTCTCCATTGACGTAAAAATTTGCTTCATCAGTAAACAAGATCTTACAAACGCATATTCTTAGGGTATCTGAAACATAAAAACAAACGTTTAAATTTTCCTATGTATGGAAACTTACGGCCCACCCTGTATATATCTTATAATATATTTATTTGTTCCACTTCTTGAAGGTTTTTAAAAGACTTTCGAGGATAATCATTTGTTTTTGCACGTGTTTACGTCGTATGTAGTACAAAGGGCCCCTAGGGCAAAAGCCCCCTACGACAAAAGACCCCTAGGAAAAATAATAATAAAAATGTTTTTAATCATTATTTTTATTTTTTATTATTTACAGTTTATGAACACTTCGCTAACATGTAAAATATTACATTTATTATATCATAAGACTGCAATAAAGAAGGCATTATAAGTATTATACAGTAGCACACATTAACGCTAATATTTACACAACCATAAAAAATTACATTATGAAAGGATCATCATGCCTTATCTAGGCAAAGTCAGCTTTATAATTATTATACAGTAGCACACATTAACACTTGCATTATAAATTTATAGCTCACTATTTTCCAGGAGCACAAAATTATTTACACAACCATAAAAATGAACATTATAAAAAGAACATCACACCATATCTACGGAAAATCAAACAAATAAAGCACAATATTAAAAAGTTCATTAAGTGTTAAGGTTCATTTAAAGTTCATTTTACTTCCACCTAATGCTGTGACCTACACCATTCAGAAATTCCTCCAAGGTATTCCTCTCATTCACCTAGTCCAGACATAGGTTCTTCAAACGCTGTTGATGCTCCCTTGTGGCACGTTCCTAACCTAACCTAACCTAACCTAACCTAACCTAACCATTCAGGTAGACAAAACAGTGATCAACTAGAGTGAATCAACATACACAAAGGTTATAATATTTGTTTAGGATTACTTCATAGCACACGAACAATAATATAAAAAATGGAGGCTTTTGTCTTACGTTGCACTTTAACTGAGGCGCTTTTGTCCTACTTTGCACTTTAACTGAGGGCTTTTGCCCATGGGGATTTTGTCCTAGGGGGCTTTTGTCGGGACCCCGTTTACGTCATAACATAAATTATTCATATTACGGACGCAATAATCTTATTTCCTTCATTCGATTTAAGATAACAATTTTTACGTGTTTCTTCAAGTTTTAATACATTTTTGTTCTGGAAAGTTAAATCATCCATTTGTTTACAATAATTTTTCAAGGAAAACATTTTCAAACTGAGAAACTTTAAGTTATAATCCTTTGCTCGTGTTTTTATAGAAATCCATTTAATAACTTTACGTAAGAATCATTGAAAATTATTTTAATACAAATCGCAAACGAATTTATCAAAAGTAGGCAATCATAGATAGTTCATAATCAGGTGAGTTGTTTATTAGTGTGAAATTGCTAAATTTATACCAGGATTTTCTTCAATAAAATGGTAATAAACATTTTATGAAAGTTAGTTTTAAAATAAAAAACTTGCATTCATTTACATTCGTCAGCATAATCTAAATTTTAAATGAAACCAAGTTGTTAAAAACTCTGTAACCTTCACCGAGTCTCATAATTTTCAAAAATATTTCTTACCCTGTAGAACTATGTTTTTTTTTGTCTTACTTCATTCATCGGATCTTTTCTTTAGTAAATTCTTACAGTAGTTTGGGAATATCCAGACGTACTCGTGTTCCCTTGATAATACCGCAAGACCATGTTCTCGCATCTTTTTAGAAAAGATTTTCGTTCATTCGGCCTTTATACTGACACTGCAAGTAAAAGAACTAGCCAACGAGCCTACTCCGCATCCTCGAATCTGAAATGGGATTTGAGATATTAACCCCTTAACGAATTTGCCCGAGCTATCTCGGGCTTGCCAAAGTGTGCAAAATAAATTAAACTTCCACAAAAATGGTTGGTTAAGGGGTTCATTAGAGAGGTCATCAACCATACAGAGGTCATCAACCATACAGAGGTCATCAACCATAAAATCTCTGTGTCACCACGTTAATAAACACTAAACAGTAGTAACAAAAACAAAACGAGAATGTCCTTAATGTCCCGCTCCTTCCTGAAATATCCTTACACAATTAAATCTTCTCTAATACCCCTTTATTTACCGTGTCAGAGACTTAACTTTTTGATAATTTCATTATGACAACTTTTTAGGTTAAAATCCTTCAGGCAGAGACAAAACGTAATTCTAAGCATTGAAGACCTTTAAATTGTTGAAACGGCTAACGGCGTTAATCTCAATACATATTGCACATTCGTTCACCAATTTAACTTAATAATTGCTACAATTATTTTCAGAAATAGGTACAAAATACGTCATGTAAATTAATTTCGGGGGTGTTTTTACCAGGATTTTTTAATACATTTTTAAAAGCTATTTTTTTCTTGAGAAAATACAAATTTAGCATGGTTTGTCCACAGAGAGAACTGGAAAATCCAGTTTGTTAGCTAAAAACAAATGGCGATGAAACATGAAACGTCAGCTCAATAATCTATAACAAATGTTGATGTTCCATCTGATCACATTAGCCTGAAGTGGGTAAGCGAAATTTTGCAAATTTCTTTCAACACTGCTCAGAGACGGTCGGCTAAAAATCCTGAAATCCTGGAAAACTACCACTCCTTTTGCAAACACTCCTTACGACCAAAATCTTAACTGAAATGGTAACTACTTCGTCAGTGCTTAAAAAATATAGAGGCACGTCAGTAATTCCGAGAAGTAAACTGTGCCTCCTTTCCCAAAATGTTTTAGTCTTTTTCCCGATACAAAGGAATACGTTAAAAATGCTTCAATGTCGCTATACAAGAATTCCAAAGAAAAACAGGAAGAGAATTATTAAGTTAAAGTGGAGAACGAATGTGTGACAAATATATATATATATGTGGGATGAATTTCACAATTAAACACGTGAAATGAATGAATGATGCAAACCCACAAGGAAAAAGAAAAATGATTCCAAGGACTTTCGTGTATTCAGAAGTACACCACTTCTGAATACACCAAAAGCCTTGGAATCACTTTTCTTTTTCCTTGTGGATTTGCATCATATATACGCTGTGTGTATATATGTATATATGTATATATAGTTGTTGTTTTTTTTGCTACACACCTTCACGGGAGATAAAAAGCGATTCCAAAGCCTTTCGTCGTGTATTTACAATAAACACCTCGCCAGGGGATAAAAGAAGAAGACGAAAGACAGGACAGAGGTTTTTTTTTTCTGGAGTAACGTGCCGGAAAGGCGTTCTGGTACTTTTTGCTTTCAACATGCAGAGGAAAAGTTCATGTTTATATTTTCATTTCGAGTTGATTTTTTTCTTTTTTTTTTAACATGACAAAATTTTAAGAATACAAACGACGCTTTTTTTAGGGGGGGGGGGGGCTGGGATGGTTACAGGGTGGAATGGGGTAACGAATGATAAAGGTTGTACAAAATTTACAGCAGAGTTCCGGAACCTTTCTTCCCAGAAAAAAAGTACAGTATATATACAGTATTTACAGTGTGTATATATATATATATATATATATATATATATATATATATATATATATACGTTTGTCATTATATTACTTCCCGCTGTTATCTGAATAACAGCGGGGTAATGTAATATAATGACAAAAGTTCTTAAGTGTTGAATTTGGATTAATTGATGAATTTTCATGGAAGAAATTTCAACAAAATTTACTACAAAAAAGATAGAATTGTTTTTTATTTCAAAATATAGTGACAGGGAAACTAAGATGATTAAATTTAAGATGATCAAATTTAAAATCATTATCAAATTTGGACTTGAATCTTGACACTTGATTTAGTTTGAATCGTCTCCTTTTAAAGAGCACCGATGCATTGATTAGCAGCTCATATGAACATAAAGGAACAGCAGCGAACGAGTGAACAATTTACGATTATTAACTAAAAGGAACTAGAGATGGAAGCTTCGAATCGGAGAAATATCCACCGGATACAATAACCACTTCCTTGAAAAAACTACCAAAGGTTTCTCCCAAAGGACGTCAAAAGAACAACTAGTACAGAGTCCAGAAAAGGGATCTTTCGTCAATTAGTCTTTGTTAAGCCCTTGCATTGAGAACACCTGAAATTACTCTCGCTCTTTCATCTTCGCGAACTATTCCTTTGTCAGTATACGAGTATCTCTGTCAGCGTCCTTACTTTTCATTTACGTCGCCTGCAATTTCCTGTCGTGTATATCTTATATATTTCATATATTTTACTGAACCTAATTCTCTGTAATTATTATCTTGCATTTCATCATTATTAACATTAATTTGCATCATTAACTGTTATTAATTTTTTTTTAGAATTTCTGCCGAATAAATTTAATAAAATCAACAGCATGAACATTCAGCATAAATTATGGCAATACAGCTATATATATATATATATATATATATATATATACTGTATGTATACAGGCAGTCCCCGCTTTGCGCTGTTTCGCAAAATGTTATTTTTATACTGATAAATTAATTCGCTCAGCGCTATTCGCTGTAACGCTCTCGGCGTCGTACTCTAGGCAGCGTTATCGTACGCGTTATAGCGAAACAGCACTGAACGAAACAGGAAACAGCGCAAAGTGCAACCACGCTGTGCAATTTAGCCAGTGCTTCCACTTTTAGGGTAATCAGTCTTGCGTTAGGGTAGAATTTAGGGTAGGGTCTAAATACTCACTTTTTAGGGTAATTCATTATAGCCTTATTTTTAAAGAAATGTATTTGATTCTGCAAAATGTTCACGAGCACTTTCTAATTTTTTATTTTATCCACTGGAAGTAAACATATTAATAATTTTCAATGTTCAAAAAAGGTATAGGGAAAATTATTGCTTTTATATCTTTGCTTATTAGGTTTAGGGTAATTTAGGGTAACTGAGCTTTCTATCTAGGATAATATCTTTCATTGTTGTGGAAGCCCT
Organism: Bathynomus jamesi; assembly: GCA_023014485.1. Classification (NCBI taxonomy): domain Eukaryota; kingdom Metazoa; phylum Arthropoda; class Malacostraca; order Isopoda; family Cirolanidae; genus Bathynomus; species Bathynomus jamesi. Next base: position 192,015 of record JAJOZX010004275.1, read on the forward strand.
GAATTTAGCGCCAGTTTGTTTTTGTTGCCATATTGGTTCTTGAAAAAATATTTTTGCTTTGTTTTGCAAATGATTTTACTCCTTGAACTCCTTCATGAGTCCCCTTCATGAGTCCTCTTCATGAGTCCCCTTCATGAATCAGAAACGTGCAACAGACTCTAATATTGTTAACGCTGAGAAAAAAACAGCGCAAAAGCTAATCGCTGGAGGTTAAGTTGTACGTAATTAAGCGTACTGAAGCAGCTGAACGCCAATCTGAAGTCACAAAAGCCTGCTTCAATCCCCGCAAAAACCCCTAACAAAGCCCTTCAACTTTATCACTAACCAATCATACTATAAGTTCCATACACTATTTTAGTTATTTGTGCAATGTACACTATTATTTTGTAACATATTATCAATAAACAATGCCCATTGTAACCGATTACATTATAATTTTGTTATTTAATGTCATTTTATAGCATGAAGAGGGGACCGTGCTAACGAATGAAACCTATTTACATTATTTCTAATGGGAAAATAGTACCCGCTTAGCGCTGTTTCGCTCAACGCTCGGTTTTTCTGGAACCAATTGAGAGCGTTAAGCGGGGACTGCCAGTATATATATTGTACATCGTAAGTCACCAAATAAATCTACGGAAAATGAATGAAACTTTACCAATATCGGTAAGTCTTTTCAAAAAAATTATTTTATTGATCAAAAAATATTAAGTAAATGCTTTTCTCTTCATTTTCATCTGTTATCTTATTTATTTTTATTGGGTGGGGGGGAAGAAAGATAAGAAAGAGTAAGAGATTAGGGTTTTTTCCAGGGGTAAAGAATGTTTTTATTTAAAATTCTCGTTTATTTGGAAAACGTCTTATTTGAATTCCCAATTTCTCTCATGAGTTCACATTTTTCCGAAAAAAAAAAAAAAATAAAATAAAAAAATTATGTTTTGTATTTTGTCTTCACTTTTCTTCTCCTTTATATTTATTTTATTTATTTTATTTTATTTTATTTTATTACTTTCTCTATTTTGAGAGGTAGTGTATAATTTCTTTGGAATGAGAATGTTTAAAATATGTTGGTTGTAATTTTGAAAATCTCTTTTTACTATTTGGGTCACCATGCAGGTTTGAATTATTTGAAAGTAGTATATATATATATATATATATATATATATATATATATATTATATATATATATATATATATATATATATATATATAAATTAATAACACCGTGTCATTTAGTATCCTTCATAATGTCTTAGAAAATACTATGAAACCAAATGAATGTTGTCGAAAGCATTTGAAGTTATGTTATAATGTTATAATGTTATAATGTTTCAAACCAACAAAGACCCTAAGATCCATTCATGGCTGGTCTACCTAACTGTGTTTGTAATTGTGTATTGTGCATGTCCTCCGTGGTGGCGGAAGGGACCTACAATTATACGTGGGTTCCGAACCACAAAGCCTTAATTTTACTACCTTAAACTATCCCAAATCTATCAACATATGCATCTAATCGATTTTTAAACATGTTTATAGACGTGCTACTAATTACTTCTTCCGGCAAACTATTCCAGCTATTTATTATTCTGTGCGTAAAAACGTTTTTGGCAACTGTTGTCTCGAACCTTCTACTTGTCAACTTACACCCGTTATTTCTAGTCCTATTATATTGAGATATTTCGAAAAAGCTATCTCTATCTACGTTATCGAACCCATTCATAATTTTGAAAACCTGGATTAGATCACCCTTTAGCCTTCTAGTCTCGAGTGTAGTCAATTTTAACTCCTTAAGCCTATCCTCGTACGACTTTGACCTAAGCGACGGAATCATCTTAGTTGCTCGTCTTTGAACTCTTTCGAGTTTGTCTATATCTTTTCGCATATGCGGATTCCAAAATTGGATCGCGTACTCCAAATGGGGTCTAATTAATGATTTATAAAGAGGAACTATAATATCGCGCGATTTGTACTCAAAATTCCGAGCTATAAAACCTAACACTCTGTTCGCTTTATTGACCGCTGCTGTACTTTGTTTCGCTACTTTTAAATCACCAGTGACTATAACTCCTAAATCTTTTTCCTGCTCTACGCTTATTAACCCCTTCCCTGACAAACTATACGCAAAATTACCGTTACGCGAACCTATATGTGAAATTTTGCACTTATCGACGTTAAATCTCATTTGCCATGTGACTGGCCAATCAACGATTTTATTCAGATCTTCCTAGATTTTACCTCTATCTTCGTCATTAATCGCCCTACCACCCAGCTTCGTGTCATCCGCAAACTTTCAAACTGTACTGACTAGGCCGACATCTAAATCGTTAATATATAAAAAAAAGGCAAGGGACCCAATACAGAACCCTGAGGAACGCCACTCGCTACATTAGCCCAACACGACTCCGCTCCATCAACGACCACCCTCTGTTTCCTACCTCGCAACCACTCTTCTATCCAACTTATTATTACCCCCCTGATTCCATGAGTCTTAGTTTTTTCAATGAGTCTTTTGTGCGGTACGGTGTCAAACGCTTTTTGAAAATCTAAATACACTTCATCAACCGCCCGATGACTGTCGTAAACGTCAACCACACTTTGAAAAAATTCTAAAAGATTAGTTAAGCAAGATTTGTTTCGCCTAAAACCGTGCTGCGTATTTCTAACTAAGTTATGCAATTCTAAGTGTTCGACTATACGATCCCTAATTAAAATTCAGTCGTATCTGCAGAACACTGTATTACCATATATATATATATATATATATATATATATATATATATATATAATATAAGGTGACAAAAGTAAAGAGACACCATGATAAGTGTCCTCAAGAACAAGTGGGAAAACTAATTGATGGTATGTCAGAACGTGTGTCAGCTTGAAATAATGGAAAGAGGAAAGCAACACGTTTCTAAATATATTGACTCAATAAATTTATTATTATTTATTCACTTTTGTTATCACAAAAAAAAAATGGAACAAACCAAAGGTGTCCATTTACTTTTATCATCTCTCTCTCTCTCTCTCTCTCTCTCTCTCTCTCTCTCTCTCTCTCTCTCTCTCTCTCTCTCTCTCACATATATATATATATATATATATATATATATATATAATATATATATATATATATATATATATATATATATATATATATATATATATATATATATATGTTTTCCAAAAATTTTTGCCCTATGATGTACACTATGATATTAACCTTTGAGGCAGAACTTCTAGGACACCCTGTATGTATATAATATATAATATATATATATAATATATTATATATATATATATATCAATCATCGATTCAATCATAGTTTAAGTGAGATTATGAAGCGTAAATATCTTTTTAGTTGGAGCACTATTCCGCCCATTTCAGGGTATGAGCAGGCCGCAGTAGTACTGTCAAGCCAGTTGGTGTAAAAAAAAAAAATATATATATATAGATAGGGCCCTATATATATATATAGAGTGTGTGTGTGTGTGTGTGTGTGTGTGTGTATTCGGTAGTTACAATAAGCATATATAAATTATCGTAAATGTTATTTACAATGTAACTTAAATAATGTTGATAAAAAAATGTAACTTCAATTAACATTAAATGAGATTGCGTCTCATTTTAACTCAATAATTAGATTCCTCGTAAAGAAAATGTTTACGAAATATTTTACTGACATTTAAACCAAGACAAATGTTAAATTAAATGAAATATGAGTATCAAAATAATATCATGTTATAATGTTATAATGTTTCACACCAACAAAGTCCCTAGGATCCACTCATGGCTGGTCTACCTAACTGTGGAAAAGAAATATAATATTGTGTTGTTCTGCATTAATATTATATAATGTTCCACCTTTATTCATAATTTATATGTACTTTAGGGTCTTCAAATATAAATTATTTTATACCAATTAAATCTTATTAATATATATTATACTTGTATTTGTTTGTGTGTGTGTGTGTGTGTGTGTGTGTGTGTGTGTGTGTGTGTGAATAATAGTTATAAGATGCGTGGAAATTGCAACCCTTCAGGCAAATTAAAAAAAATGTTTATTAATTATTCTGAGAAAATTACAAAGTTTTCAAATTTCGGTTGGTTGGTTGTGGCGAGAAATTCTGTCTGAAAATCAGTTCTTGAAAAGTTGCTGTAATTCATTGTTTTTTTGCATTCTGCATTGCAAAAATTTCTTATATACAGCACGCGGAAACCTATGTCCAACTTTAACTTCTTCGACATCAATTTCTCCAACTTCAATTTTTCATTGTCATTTTCATGTTCAACCTAAGATGTACATTGTGACCATGTCGCAATAATGCTTTATATAGACCAACGAAGTTAACAACACTGGGTCTGAGTTGTAGTTGAATGAGTAACCGTCTGCTGCGGCGTCCAGATCAGAGTTGGAAACATTATTAATTTTTAAAAAAATCTGTGATAACGATTGCGATTACATCGGATCGCTGATGTAACGATTAGATTACTTTTTTGATTACGTGTCGTGATAGTGAATGAAGCTGATCATAGACTGAATTGTATCGAAAATTTAATGTAGATTGTGAAAAAAACTGCATTCTTTTGCTTTACGGAATGTCTTGATTCGTTTATTGATTCGACTTCACATGTCACATCTTCAAGAACAATTTAACGTTGCATTTGAACATCAACAATGTATGGAAGGTGTCAACGCCCAAGCCCGCCTGTCTGTCCCGGTAGAAGTTCCCCGCGATGGAGAAAATACTTTCAAAAGGCGCCGAGGTCGCCGTGACTCCGAGATACTGACGCGCCAAGTCCTTCAGGGGAAAGTTCTTATGACGACGCCAATATTCCAGAGGGCTGGAAGAATGGGGCAATAGTTCCTCCCTTACGTAATTGTCAACGTCATCTTCAAGCACATTTTGCTGGGTCGTCTTTTGCACAAAAAAATATTAAACTATCCATTAGGGCCCTGCGAAGCTTCGAGATTCGATTTGATTTCGAATCGGGAGAGAAGATTCGATTTGATTCGTTAGCTTTGGTTCCGATTCGATATTTTCGAATCTCCATTAAGTCCGGTAAACAACATCAGTGATGTTGTTTTGAAGAACACTTTCGTAAGTAAACATTTCTTTTTACTTAGATTATAATTCAATCTATATACTGGGACCAATCTCTTGTGCAATAACACTTTTATCATACTTTAATACCATTGTTCCTCCTCATGATCAAATACTTAATACATTTTTTTAGAAGGATTTACTTTGTCCTTTGTTCTGAAGAAGATTTAGTTAATTTTACTGATGTAGAAACACTCTCAGTAAAGAAACCATTTTATGTTTAATTTGAAACTTAATTCAGTGTGTATATACCCTATAATCTATATGTGCACAGTTGATTCGGTTCGAGAATCGATTCGATTTGAATTGTTTGGGATGATTTGATTCGAGATTCGATTCGAAAAAAAATTATGATTCGCAGGGCCATATTATCCATGTAATAGATTTTTCCTCCGGTTAACCGCCACAATTACGATTATGATTACATGTTTCGCTAAAAAGCACGATTATGATTACATGCTTTGCTGAAAAGCACGATTACGATTACATTTTTCGCTGAAAAGCACGATTACGATTACATGCTTCCCTGAAAAGCACGATTAGGTTACGATTACTGTATAATCATTACAAATGTAATCGATTACACAAGGAAATCTTCCAAACTCTGGACTCCAGATGATATAATGACTCGTGATTCGGATCCCACGTAAAGATGTACTCGTAGGTTCCCTCCATTACATAGCCTTTACCATTACGAAGGAAGTTAAACCAAAACACCAAAACAATAAAAATGTTGAACTTTTCATTTACAATTTATTGAATTTGAACTTCATTTTTCTTATGAACTATGAATCCATTAAATTTTAAAGCGAAATGCTTTACTGCCTGTCTTCGTATGCCTTTCATATCTCAATATTTAAGACTGCACTCCATGAGTGTAGGTCAAATAAAAATTCGTATAATATATTGCATCACATATTATCGTATAATCCTAAAGCAGTTTAGGGAAGACAGCTTTACGAGAACTTATAAAAGAATTATTTCCTCGATCAGAATTTATATCGAAAGGAAACTTATATAATCAGACGGTTTAGCTAGTGTTTTTTTTATGCAGCAAGGAGGGTTAGTGAGCAAATTGTTGTGATTTATTTTGTTTTAAGTGAGATTTCTTTGATACTGTTTATTTTATGCAGCAAGGAGGGTTAGTGTGCAAATTGTTGTGATTATTATGTTTGAAGTGAGATTTCGTTTATACATGGACTTTATCATTTTAAGTAATTGAAAAGAAAATATGGACTAAAGGACGAGGACAACCGAAATGAGAAGAGAAAGGAAAGAATACAGGGTGCCAAGAAAAACGTTTTCCCCAGAAATAACGTTCTACTGTACATATTTATTTTTTAACACTTCTTTTTTTTTGGTCACCCTGTATTATGCTTGTGTAGGAAAAATATTTCTGAATTAATATATAAGCTTAGATATAAGTATTAGAGTTAACACTTTTTTTCTTTAAACTCAAAAGTAGAAAATTTACTGTTATCCGTAAAGGTAACATCCAAGAAGCGTATGTTCCCATAACGTTGGGGTGAGTGTGCCCCGAGGGTCACCTGAGCCACAGCAAACGAATGAGTAAGCGGCCAACTCAACTCCACCCGATGCCAGCGACCGGGGGCGAACCAGCGCCACACCGCTCGGAGTCTGTCACCGTAACTACTGAGGTACCGAGCACCTTCCTCATTGTTATTCAAAACCAAATATTTTAATAATTGCTCCCTTAAATTACAAACTTTTTGGGGGTTCCTTTTCCGACACCTAAACTAGACCTATATAAACATGTAGAAGCACGTATAAAAAGTTGCATTTTAGTACGATATATATATATATATATATATATATAATATATATATATATATATATATATATATATATATATATATATATATACAGGGTGATTCAAGAGTCCTGTCTCAAAGGTATTTATTATATAGTTAATTTTCAATTAGAACTTTTGACCCATCCTGTATTTTTTTCTTTTATGCAAGAAAGAGGGGCCATTACTATTATTATTATTATTTCCGGTGGCACATTACGGTTCCACTGGTACTGACAGGTTTAAATTAACTAACGGAGAGCGATGCCAAACAAACTTTTTGGAATACTGATTATGTTCAGATTTATTGTTGATAAATTAGTTACTGTAACTAAACTTTAGGCAGTTAATGTTTCCACTTAGTTTCACTTCATACAGGAAGTAATTCCTTCGTACAAGACATCCATGGAGCAATTTGTGAAATATATATATATATATATATATATACAGGGTGGGCGGAAAGTAGATCCCTAATTTAAATTACATATAAATTATGTATAAATTGTGATTGTATTGTTATATTGTTATGGTGTGTTCTCTAAAGTGGTACAATTGTAACGTTCATTTTTTTTTTTTTCATTTCAGATTGAAGGGTAACATGGCTGAGCGTTTAACACTGCAGGAGCGTGCCCAGTTGGCGGCACGGTACGAAGTTTGGCAATCTGTCGTTCGAGTTCAAAGATGGTGGCAGGCCATTCACGGACCACGTGCCAAAGTGGACCCGAAAACAATCAAGAACTGCCACTCGAAGCTCATGACCACGGGGTCTGTGGCAGATGTTCGAAGATGTGGTCGCCCTTCGACATCCAGGGCCCAGGAGACGGTGCAGGCAGTTCAGGAAATGTTCGCACGGAGTCCACGAAAGTCAACTCGCCAGGCAGCTCGGGAAAGTGGACTCTCCCGCTACTCAGTGCGAACTGTGCTGAAGAAGGAGCTGAACTGGCGTGCGTGGAAGCCGCATTACTGCCAATCTCTCTCGGACGAGGACTGCGACATTCGCATGGAGTTCGGGGAAATCATGCTGGCTTGGCATGAAGACTGGCCCCATCTCTTCCGCAACATCCTCTGGAGCGACGAGGCGGTGTTCCACGTCGGAGGCTTTGTCAACCGCCACAATTGCCACTACTGGGCAGGAGAGGATCCCATGGTTACCGCTGAAAAACGGCAGAATCGGTTCAGTGTAACGGTGTGGTGTGGTATGACCTCAGATCAGGTTGTGGGCCCGTTCCTTCTGCGCAACACCATGAATGCTGAGCGGTACCTTGCTATGTTGCGAAACGAGGTCTGGCCGGTTGTCAGCACATGGGAGAACATCGACGATCTGATATTTATGCAAGATGGCGCCCCTCCGCACTTCGCTTTGTTGTCCGTGAGTGGCTGGATGCCCACTTCCCTGGGCGTTGGATGGGTCGTCGTGGTCCACATCAATGGCCAGCCAGGAGCCCCGACTTGACACCGTGCGACTTCTTCTTTGGGGGTGGGTAAAGGAAGAAGTCTACCGCACCAAACCGAGTACATTGGAAGAACTGGAGGACCGAATTCGGGAAGTCATGTCCTACATCCCGCCGGAGTTCCTGCTAAAGTCAGTGGACGCCATTCCTGGGCGGCTCCAGAAGCTGGTGGAAAGAGTTGGAGCCCACATTGAATTTAGAGAAAACCTACCATGTATGCCTACCTTTTCATATTATTTCTTCTGAAATAAATGGATAATATACGTATTTTTTTATCAATCCAAAATAGGGAGCTACTTTCCGCCCACCCTGTATATATATATATATATATATTATATATATATTTATATTTATATATATATATATTTTATAATATATATAATTTTAATATATATATATATTTTATATATATATAGATTTTATATAATATATAGATTTTTATATATATATATATATTTTATATATATATATATATTTTATATATATATATATTTTATATATATATATTTTATAATATTATATTTATATATATATATATATTTTATATATATACTGTATATATATTTTATAATATATTATATATATCTATTTTATGTATATATATACACATATTTTATATATATATATATATATATATATATATATATATATATATATAGTAGAAGATTGAAACCAGGAGATAAATGAATCCACGCAAAATAAAACCTACGCTTTAACTTTTAAAATTAAAAATGTGAAATATAAAAATAACTAATTTACTTAGTTCCTAGTAACTCTCTCTCTCTCTCTCTCTCTCCGCAGGGGGTATAAAGGTTATGCACGTTCCTTCTGGGTGTAGTAAACTTTATACTTGGGTATGACAGCCCTCCGGTCCCGAATCGTGGGATTCTAAAGAAATTGGCTGCCAATTCCTTTAGGTTCTCTCTCTTTCGGGAGGGCGGGTGAAGTCTGTTGTACAAACCTGTCCCGTGGGTTACTAGGACCCCTTCCCATCCCTACTCTGTTCTTTTAGCTTAGGTTAATGATGTTCTCCTCTGACTGCAGAAAAAAAAACTTTTAGTATTAACTCTTTTTCGCTACTCTTACGATTAGGACCCTACTGCTACCTCATGCGTGGGAAGAGAGGCTTTGGAACCTCTATAAATAACACCATTTCACTTCAGTTGTAGGTAAATAATTAGAGGTGATAATAGCGGGTAGGATTGTTGACCATTTGGATTCCTACAAGCTACTTGGGGACTCCAACATGGGTTTAGACGGCATAGGTCGTGTCTCACCAACTTGCTCGAGTTTTTCCACGTAATGTTGAGTGAGTATGATAAGAGTAGGACAATTGATGAGAAAGCCTTTGATAAGGTACCTCACCGCCGGCTAATGGCCAAAGTGTGCGCGCTGGGTAGTGGTGGGGAAGTAGGTAGGTGGATTAAAAACCGGCTGAAGAATGCCACAAAGTTAATCCCTTCCGTTAGGCTTATGGGCTACAAGCGACTCTTACGTGACGCGGGTTCAAAGATGTCGATTTTAGAAGCATGTTTAGTTTAAATGATAACCCAACTCGCAACAATGGTTGGAAGTTGGATTTGAAACGGTTTAGGACTGTGTGTGAATTACTTTACGTATAAGATCTGTGACACGTGGAACAGTTTACCTTCAGAAGTTGTGAACAGTTCCTCTGTGGATCATTTCAAGAAAAGGTTAGACCAAATCTTGCACACTATTTGAGTGTGTAGAAAATTTTCCCTGACACCTGTTGCCAATGGTACCTCCTCGGTATGGGCCACAAGGCCTTTTGAGGTATTTCTTTTCCTTGTAACTCCTTGTAACTCTCTCTCCACACACACACACACACACATATATATATATATATATTATATATATATACTCTGTGTGTATATATATATATATATATATATATATATTATATATATATACACCGTATGTCTAAAAACAAAATCTCTGTACTTTGCATACAAACGCTTATCCTTTCCAGTTTTGAAAAGCTCTCGTGAAAGTAGGTGTTTCCATTTTAACTTTAAATGCAGTGAGGAAAATGCAATGAAAAAGTTTTGAAACAGTTTAGGATATTTGAAAGGAGGTGTTGGAAACACAAAACACGCTTTGATATTTGAATGTTTGTAAAATTTACCTTCAATATAAATATTCCGAGAGCTTCCTTTGTTATTGTAACGTATAATATGTTAAATGTTTATTATGTACATTATATGTTACGAAAATGTTAGTAGCAGCGTGCATTGTTACCTTGGTTTTAAAATAAGGTTTATCTCTGTAAAACATCTTTTGCTTCCGTAATTTCTTTTAAAAATCTTTAATTGTAACTGTAAACAAACCGGTTTGCTTCCGTATTCTAACGGTAGTTAACGTGGGAGCAAGTGTAGTTTACGTCCCCATGACGCAAAAGGGGACACAAACTACACTGGGTCAAAGTTGGGGAAATTAAACTACTCTAGGATCTTTAGGAGACATTTTTTAAATGAATCCATCAAATAAAACGTTAAAACTAGCGAAAATATTACACCTTAACAAAACCAATCGTCAATATATATATATATATATATATATATATATATATACAGGGTGTCCGAGAATTATCTGTACAATTTTTGGCTGTTATTAAAAGTCAACCATGAAGTGTAGAAATTCCAGTGTTGTCCCATTTTACAGAGAATCTCATTAAGTTTTTTTTTATACCACATTTTGACAGGTTTTTTAGAAATGTACGCGGGTGACAGACATTGATGATTTAAAAGCAAGAATCACAGCTGCTATTGAGCGAATTGATGTGGATATGCTGCAGCGTACATGGCAACATTTGGAGTATCGATTGAATGTTTTGCGAATCACTAATGGTGCACATATCGAATGTTTGTAACAACGTTACTTTAATAAAAGAAATTTTTGAAAATACAGATTCTAAATAATCTTGTTTAAGAATTTTACGTGTGTTATCAAGAATTTTATTAAAAGATGAAATTGTACAGAAAATGTTCGGACACACTGGAATTTCTAAAAAACTTGTCAAAACTTGGTATCAGAAAAAGCTTAATGAGATTCTCTGTAAAATGGGACAACACTGGAATTTCTACACTTCATGGTTGACTTTTAATAACAGCCACAAATTGTACAGATAGTTCTCGGACACCCTGTATATATATATATATATATAATATATATATATATATATATATATATATATATATATATTGACGATTGGTTAGGTTAAGTCTAATATGTTCGTTAGTTTTAACGTTTTATTTCATTAGGTATACGCGGACAAAGTTGGGGACGCAAACTACACTAGGTTAATGTAGGGGAACGTAAACTACACTAGGATAATGTAGGGGAACGTAAACTACACTAGGCACCACAGGGGGACGTAAACTACACTTGCTCCTTAATATGTATTAGAAAGCCACCCGTTAACTTGTAGGATATCCGCAACAGGATCATCTGAAGATCAGGGCCCCCTAGGGTTGCCAGATTTTTCAAATGCCCATGCGGGACAAAAAAATTTCTGTTTTTTTTTTAAGACCAAATTTTTTTTCAAATTGAAACTAGATTTCTTCAACGGTTACAACAAACAAAATTAGAAAAATTTTATTACAATAATATTTAACAATTAAACATCGTGAATAAATTGAAATTATTATACATAATATTGAAATTCTAAATCAATTCATCCCTGAAATATTTGCTTAAAAAATATTTTTTGCGGGACATTTTGAACGCAGTTTTTGGATCAAATGCGAGACTGTCCCGTAAAATACGAGACTTCTGGCAACCCTACGGCCCCCAGCCTTCTTTAGTTAGCTTTATAAGGCTAACTAACGAAATATCACTACCTAACCTAACCAATCGTCAAAGGCGTACAGTTGACCTAACGATTGGTTAGGTTAGGTCGTGATATTTTCGTTAGTTAGCCTTATAAGGCTAACTAGAGAAGGCTGGGGCCCTGATCTTCAGGTGATCCCCACAACATAATGAGAATATAGACAATTTTTGCAATTTTTGTACAGGCAATTGACAATGAGGGAGTATGGAGCGAATATAATGCTTTTGTGTACCTACTACTTCCCTCATTCGCTTAGTCATTACAACAATTTTTTTATATGAACTGCTAATCAATGCATCGATACTCTTTAACCCTTAAACCTTACCCGGGGAACTGATGTACCTCAGTACCCAGGGTATCGCTAGCGTAACTTTTATAATGGCTTGGGATTATGGGATAAAAGTAGACGATTCAAACTCTTTTTGGTCCAAATCTATACTATTTATTTACTGTAGCGAATGATAATTTTAAATTTGAGTTCAAATAACAAATGACAAACGTTCTTAAGTGTTTAATTTGAATTAATTGACGAATTTTAACGTAGAAGAAATTTAAAAAAAAATTACCACAAACAAAAGATAAGAATTATTTTTTATTTCAAAATATAATGAAATGGAGACTAAGAAAATTTAATCGGATCACTTGAAGATCAGGGCCCCCAGCATTCGTTATTTAGCATTATAAGGCTAACTAACGAAAATATCACGACCTAACTTAACCAATCGTTACGTCAACTGCACGCCCTTGACTATTGGTTAGGTTAGGTCGTGATATT
>JAJOZX010004275.1:210000-247500 GCA_023014485.1 Bathynomus jamesi
TTTTGGATTGGTAAAAAAATACGTATATTATTCATTTATTTCAGAAAAAATAATATGAAAAGGTAGGCATACATGGTAGGTTTTCTCTAAAATTCAATGTGGGCTCCAACTCTTTCCACCAGCTTCTGGAGCCGCCCAAGAATGGCGTCCACTGACTTTAGCAGGAACTCCGGCGGGATGGAGGACATGACTTCCCGAATTCGGTCCTCCAGTTCTTCCAATGTCCTCGGTTTGGTGCGGTAGACTTCTTCCTTTACCCACCCCCAAAGAAAGAAGTCGCACGGTTACCGCTGAAAAACTGCAGAATCGGTTCAGTGTAACGTGTGGTGTGGTATGACCTCAGATCAGGTTGTGGGCCCGTTCCTTCTGCGCAACACCATGAATGCTGAGCGGTACCTTGCTATGTTGCGAAACGAGGTCTGGCCGGTTGTCAGCACATGGGAGAACATCGACGATCTGATATTTATGCAAGATGGCGCCCCTCCGCACTTCGCTCTTGTTGTCCGTGAGTGGCTGGATGCCCACTTCCCTGGGCGTTGGATGGGTCGTCGTGGTCCACATCAATGGCCAGCCAGGAGCCCCGACTTGACACCGTGCGACTTCTTTCTTTGGGGGTGGGTAAAGGAAGAAGTCTACCGCACCAAACCGAGGACATTGGAAGAACTGGAGGACCGAATTCGGGAAGTCATGTCCTCCATCCCGCCGGAGTTCCTGCTAAAGTCAGTGGACGCCATTCCTGGGCGGCTCCAGAAGCTGGTGGAAAGAGTTGGAGCCCACATTGAATTTTAGAGAAAACCTACCATGTATGCCTACCTTTTCATATTATTTCTTCTGAAATAAATGGATAATATACGTATTTTTTTACCAATCCAAAATAGGGAGCTACTTTCCGCCCACCCTGTATATATATATATATATATATATATATACACATTGATATAATCTAAAGAAATTGAAACCAACTTTTAACTACGAATATATTTACTATTAAATCTAATTTGTCTCGTAATATATTGCTGTAGTTGAGCATATAAACACTAAATTGTGTCTTATAACTGCCAATAAAGATTTTGTGATAAGAAACTTAAGCGATATTTATCATACTTCACAGGATGATGTGTCATATTCAGATAATGTGATTTGCCGTCTCATAATAACTCTACATTCTTGTCAACAACTTGTTAACAAGTAAAACAAGTTGTTGACAAGAATGTAGTTATTATGAGACGCCTAAATGGAGTTATTATGTGGAGTTATTATGCGACGCATTTAAACGTCTAGATCTAGTTAAATACTGGTTGCAATTTCCTTAGATTTATTTCGTTATGCTACATTCATGTAAATCTAAAGAAATTGCAACCAACTTTTTACTACGAATATATTTACTATTAAATCTAATTTGTCTCATAATATATTGCTGTAGTTGAGCATATAAACACTAAATTGTGTCTTATAACTGCCAATAAAGATTTAGTGATTAGAAACTTAAGCGATATTTATCATACTTCACAGGATGACGTGTCATATTCAGATAATGTGATTTGCCGTTACTTGTTAACAAGTTGTTGACAAGAATGTAGAGTTATTATAAGACGCCTAAATGGAGTTATTGTGTGGAGTTATTATAAGACGCCTAAATGGAGTTATTGTGTGGAGTTATTATGCGACGCATTTAAACGTCTAGAGATAGTTAAATACTGGTTGCAATTTCCTTAGATTTATTTCGTTATGCCACATTCATATAAATCTGAAGAAATTGCAACCAACTTTTAACTACGAATATATTTACTATTAAATCTAATTTGTCTCATAATATATTGCTGTAGTTGAGCATATAAACACTAAATTGTGTCTTATAACTGCTAATAAAGAAACTTAAGCGATATTTATCATACTTCACAGGATGACGTATCATATTCAGATAATGTGATTTGCCGTTACTTGTTAACAAGTTGTTGACAAGAATGTAGAGTTATTATGAGACGCCTAAATGGAGTTATTATGTGGAATTATTATGCGACGCATTTAAACGTCTAGATATAGTTAAATACTGGTTGCAATTTCCTTAGATTTATTTCGTTATGCTACATTTATGTAAATCTAAAAATTGCAACCAACTTTTTACTACGAATATATTTACTATTAAATCTAATTTGTCTCATAATATATTGCTGTAGTTGAGCATATAAACACTAAATTGTGTCTTATAACTGCCAATAAAGATTTAGTGATAAGAAACTTAAGCGATATTTATCATACTTCACAGGATGACGTGTCATATTCAGATAATGTGATTTGTCGTTACTTGTTAACAAGTTGTTGACAAGAATGTAGAGTTATTATGAGACGCCTAAATGGAGTTATTATGTGGAGTTATTAACTTATTATGCGACGCATTTAAACGTCCAGAGATAGTTAAATACTGGTTGCAATTTCCTTAGATTTATTTTGTTATCCTACATTCATATAAATCTAAAGAAATTGCAACCAACTTTTAACTACGAATATATTTACTATTAAATCTAATTTGTCGCATAATATATAGCTGTAGTTTAGCATATAAACACTAAATTGTGTCTTATAACTGCCAATAAAGATTTAGTGATAAGAAACTTAAGCGATATTTATCATACTTCACAGGATGACGTGTCATATTCAGATATTGTGATTTGCCGTTACTTGTTAACAAGTTGTTGACAAGAATATCTTGTATATCCCAGCAGGAAATGGGATAATTAGTGAAAATCTTAAACATTTGGAAAGACGTTTATAAACTGTGTACGGTATGACGTTTCCTAAGGTCTCATTCCATGTTGAGACAATTTTTGGTTTAAATTACAAACTTATAATTCCCTCCCGTCTCAGAATCAGCAGTTCCCTTCGTGTTAAGTGTCAGAATTTTGGCTCTTTCTGACAGTTAGAAGGTCTTATCCGTTTTTTAAAGATAAGAAGTTCTTATTTTAGGAAAGTTAGAAGATGCTCTCAGGTTTGGAGATTAAAGTACGTTTCGTTTATTCATAATTAACAAACTTCTAAGGAACTTTCTTACTTGAGTAAAACATAAGCCAAAAGAAGTAATTAATTCTACTTTTAAAAATATGATGATTTTTGCGTTATATTATTCAGGTTGAATTGAAGTTTTAACTCTTGGGTTTTCTATTCCTTAGATTTTCTTTTCAAAATATCTTGTGGAGTTTTTATTCCTTAGATTTTCTCTAAAAATATCTTTCCGAAGTCTTCCTGGCCTTACGACATCTGATTAGGTTAGGTTAAGTTATGTTATGTTATTTTATGTTGTGTTATGTTATGTTAGTTTTTTAGTGTGTTATGTTAAGTTAGTTTTTTTAGTGTGTCAATGTTTAGGTCCTGTCGACGAAATGGATATAGGTCCAGAGGTCCAGTCTTCCAATTTCAAAGATTCTAAAACAAATGTGTGTGTATATATATATATATATATATATATATATATATATAATTAAAACAAATTAAACTCTATAAATTTTATGTAGCTGATGCGTCCTTCTTCCGTAAATAGAACAAGTACTTTTCCTTTAAAAGACCCACGGGTGAGGAAAGACAGAACTGCAAATTAAGTTAAGGTTCTCGTCTCTTTCGTTTTAATAGATATTAATGATGCCATTGTGATCCTTTCGTGTTCTGGCTTTTGTTTGCATGTGATGATGCCGGATGATAGGACAACCTTCAACTCTTACTTCCACCTCATTCCAAACTCTATTAATTATTATTATTATTATTATTATTATTATTATTATTAGCAGTAGTAGTAGTAGTAGTAGTAGTAGTAGTAGTAGTAGTAGTATAGAGAGCATTGTTTGCGACTTTGCTCTAAATGACGTCTCCCTTTTTTTCACTCTCGCCGATATTCGGTTCTCGCACCCCTCGCGGCCTGAATCGCCAGTGTCAAGTAGCCAAGTTCACCAGTGTTACCCCCTCCCCATCCCCATAAGTTCGCGGTCCAGATAAATCCGATCTAATTTGTGGATATCTCTGTTTTTACGGCATCATTCCCCTTTCATTCTTGTCAGATGTTACGTATTTGTATGTATTTTTATATAAGAATGTCATATTGGTTTTGTATAATATACATATTGTCCCATTAAGCCCCTTACCGCAGAACCTTTTCCTACTAAAATAGAGTGAAAGTAAAGGGAAGGGGAAGGGGGGGGGGGTAAAGGGATTTATGGGACGCCTGTGTATATTATATACAATATAAGGCGAGTTGAATGTTTAGGCGAAATTTATATATGTACATAATGAACTTATAAACTTGTAACAAAGTCGAAAGTAGTGACTGATGAGGTTGCTTAACCTCCTTCGGAACATCTAAGATCATATAACGGAGGGTACTTACAGCTTTACGTGGAACCCGAACCACCGATCACATAATGTGGACGCGGGGGATGGCCCCCCAACCCAACTACTTTCCAGACCCAGCGTCGCTTAACTTCGATGATGGACGGGAAGCGGTGTTACGACAATGGCCGCGACGTAGCCTGAAGTCGAAAGCAGTGATTAATTAGGGTTGTTTATATAACAAATGATTGCAGTCGGCCATTTTGAAGAAATGTTTCATTCGGTAATTATTCGGCGTTTTTTTTTATTATTCGGATAAACTCTTTAAGTTAAAAATAAAGTTAAAAAATGTTTCTTTGTCATTCTGTATATAACTCCAATTAACAGCGATATTGTTAATTTTCATTCTTAGTTTACAGCTTCAGGTTTACTTTAGTTTTTATCCTTACTGCGACATGTTTATGCTGCAAAAATTGTTTTCCTGTCAAGAAATCGCTTTACTACATACGCACGTTTTTTTTTTTTTTTTTTTTTGTTTTTTGCCTATTCTGAATTCTACTAAATGAAGACCAAATGTTTTTGCTGCTAATGAATCCATTTTTTATTGAGGCTTTGTTCCTTTTACATATTATGGCTATTGAAAGCTTTAAAAAGCTTATATTTCATTATATTTCGTTATATTCCGGGTACTTGTAGGTCATCTCCCCCCCCCACCACCAATTTTGACAGAATATTTTCGTTAAAACTAACGAAAATATCACGACTTAACCTAACCAATTATCAAGGGCGTACAGATGATCTATTATTAATTATAACATTGTTTGTTTCTGGAATAGTATTTACTGTTTACTAATAAATCAACTGTACGCCCTTGATAATTGGTTAGGTTAAGTCGTGATATTTTCGTTAGTTTTAACGAAATATTCTGTCAAAATTGGTGGGGGGGGGGGGGGGGGAGATAACCTACAAGTACCATATTCCGTTATATTTCGTTATATTTCGTTATACACAAGTATTTTACCAGCAAAATTTTTTACTTTTAATGCAAGTATTATCTCTCTCTCTCTCTCTCTCTCTCTCTCTCTCTCTCTGACCCTTCCTTAAGGTACGTTTGCTGGAATAGAATTCAGTTATAACCGGAACGAATCAACATGAAGAAAAATTTGATGCGTGTCCGAATATGTCACTGCTTCCCCATGAAAACTACTTTGTGACCGTATCATAACACCGCTCCCCGTTAGATCAGCGACATTTAGCGACGTTGGGTCCGTTCTGTAGTTGGATGGATGACCGTTCGCAGCATTCAGATAATTTAACTACCCGTAGAAAATTCGGTTCTCACGTCACATTGTAGGTCCCTACGTCACATGACCTATGTTTTTACTAAGGATAAACGACCCCAATCCTCATTATTATCCTCATAACCACCCAACACTGGTAGCAAAAGGAAATTTA
This sequence comes from Bathynomus jamesi, assembly GCA_023014485.1. Taxonomy (NCBI): domain Eukaryota; kingdom Metazoa; phylum Arthropoda; class Malacostraca; order Isopoda; family Cirolanidae; genus Bathynomus; species Bathynomus jamesi. Next base: position 215,770 of record JAJOZX010004275.1, read on the forward strand.
GCCAAAATTACTTCACTTTTCCCATCTTTTGATGGGATTTTATCTAACTTATTTATTTTTATTCATTAACTTACTTACTTTAGGTGAGTTCGAACGACGTTTCAGGATCGACCTACGGTCGACCCCTCTTGACCTATTATTAATATTATCAATATTTTTTTTATTTAATTATTTTTTATTTCATTAATTTTATCATAAATTATTAAGTAAATAATTTAACGTACATTTTATCAATTTGCTTTATTTCTTCTGTTTAATTTGTCTGTACATTTATTTTACGAGTTTAATATAAACAAAAAGAGTTTCGCTCTCTCTCTTTCAAGATTAATGATTGAATCAAAATTTTTTATGGTATTTTAATCATTTATTAATGAATCATTTCTTATCTGTAGGATCAGGATTGGTTTGATCGGGGGCAATACGATTGTTGGCAGTGTTTTAAGAAAACCCAACTTCAAAACACCAACAATATGGGGGTTGGGGGCTAAAAATTTATTCTAAGATTGTAAGTAAAATCTTAAATTTATTATATGAATATATAAGCATATTCTTTGAAATTTATTTAGTCGTATTTTATAAAAATTTTGGGCAAATTATGCAGAAAATTTTCTTAAAACAATTGTCGTTATTAGAAAATATATATTATATCTAATTTCAGAGGCGCAATACAGGGTGTCCATAAAGAAACGCAACCCAATGGAGAATGCATAGTATGTGATTGTAACCTAATCCCCTTTTTTTTCTGTTTCGGGTTGGGTTTCTTTTTGAACACCCTGTACCACAATGATCTCAAAGTTAAATATAATAAATGAGTAATAGGCTAGACTGAAATGAAGACTTCATTTGGCATTTTATCAGTTCTATAAGGATAATATTCCTTAATGATGATGGTTACTGCTTTTAAAGTTTATACTTCTACGTCCGTTTTATCGGGTGCTCACCCTTGGCCCCTCCTTCCTGCATAAAAAAAATAAAGCATACCTTCTTTTATTCGACCACTCCTCTCCAGGCATTTTATACCATTTTCCAAAGTATTTATAAATTTTCAGGAGGATTCGAACTTCCCAGTGAAGTTTCATGTTCTGATGAGTTTTTAATCTTGAACTATTTGTCATCTATTCGTTCGCTATTTCGCATCCTCTCTACACTTCGGTTAGGTCCAAAAAGCCCAAGAAGCTAAGGCCCAAGAGGATTTATGTCGTTCGTCTAAATTAGAGAGAGAAATTATTAATTGGAGAGAGAAATCCGTGGAAATCTTTCCTCATTAATTAAATATAAAGTTAATTTGAGAGATATTAATTTTATTTGGAAATAATTTTTTCAATTCTTTTTCGATATTTTTATGAAGACACCAAAAATAGGTGAGTTGAAATAAAAAAAAAAAAAAAACGAAAATTTTGTCTCAAGTTTAATTTATTTGAACACGGTTATATTATTATTTGTTACTTATTTCTATAAGTGATGCATAGTGAGCAGTGGGGTAGGTGTCTTCCAGATAGTGATGAGTTCGTTAAAAATAAAAAAAAACTCAAAATCGTGTTTTTTTTAAATGTTGCCCAAAAGTAATTTTATTTGACCATTTAACGCCGATTGTTGCCAACATGAGCTTCACAATCGATTTTGAGCCTTACGATCTGAATATTAGAGGTTATTTTGGCTTGAACAGGAAAAAAATTTTAAGACAAAATTTTCATAATTAAGGCATGAAAGGGTTAAAATATAATATTGACAGTAATCAAACAATACAAAAACCTTCTTTTGACATATCTTCGATCCATATTAACCCATATTTTTGTATATTAAGAGTAATTTATGATAATTAATTTTTAACAAACTATCAAGACTCCAGACTTATAATGAAGCGTAATTTAATTAAATGCCTTATACATAATACCGACCTCAAAGGGATCAAATAATGCACATCATCTTTGGTGATGTGGTACGACCATATTAACTCGAGTCATTGAAGACTGAGCTTAATTTATTAGCTTAATTTATTATAATAGTTACGTACTAATGAGGATTTCAATATACTTATATAATATGTATATATTATTATGGTATGGTGGGAAATGTGGCATACTTTTCTATCCATGATTGATCCCAACTACTTAAAAAGTACAAGAGAGTTGAAAACATTAGATATCCTTCAAGGCATAGGTTTTTATGCGAGAAAAATAATCTTAGAAAGACATTTGAATAACTGAAATTTTTTTGCAGTGCCAACCGTGGCACTATCAATCATTAAATATTAGTAATGTTATAAAGGATTCGAGTTCGTCTGAAAGAGTTTTGAAAAACGTTTCATTTCATTAGTGAAGAACTAAATCAATTTTCAATTTTGAATCACATTTGAATGGGTAGTTTTTAATAAAAGCTTTTAATAAAAGCTTTTAATATATAGCTTTTAATAGAAGCTTTTAATAGAAGCTATATAACGAAGTTACGAAGACAGCAAAAAGTGTTTGAATACAGTAAAAAGGCTAGAATTAGACGCTTATGACTTGGAATATTCAGAACAATGAACACTTTCTGGCAAATTTCGATAACTTTAATTACAGTTAATTCCACCTGAATACCTATATGTACTTGTGTAGTTATCTGAATGTGTAATCTTAGCTGAATATCCTAACTGTACGTATTTCTAAACATATGTTTATAGCTTATAAGAGAAAATCTCATGTACTTTTCTCTGCCTCTATATCTTTAAAGCTAGTGCACATAACTTCGCTACTCTGCATTATCTATCAAGATTTACCATACGACTCTACTCTGCCAATAAAGCATAAAAGTTGCTTGTTAATGGCACGTCTTTGCTATATAAAATATATGAAGGCATTACTAGCCCATTTGTCCGAATGTATAATGGGCGTGTGTGTGTGTGTGTATGTGTGTATATGTTTGTGGGTGCGTATTTATGGTTATACATCCATGTAACTGTATACATGTGTGTGTGTGTGTGTGTGTGTGTGTCTATATGTATGTATGTGTGTGTATGTATGGACATATGTATGTATGTATGTATGGACATAGAGTATGTATGTATGTATGTATATATGTATGTATGGCTATTTGTGTGCATATATATATATATATATATATGCATGCTTCCTGTAGCAATTGATGTGCCCATCAACTCGTATAAAAACAATAATAAATTGTAATATTGATATTATTATTGTTGTTGTTAATATTGTTTTATATTGTCTATGCATATGTTTAGGAATGCCTGAACTGTCGCACTATCATATATATATATATATATATATATATAGATGTGTGTTATTATATGTCACCCTCTGCATACCTTTTGTATGCCTTATATATGTAGCGAAGAACAATAAAATTATTATTATTATTATTATTATTATTATTATTATTATTAATTTACAAACCGATTTAAAACAACCTTGAATAACCACTTCGCTTCTCTTATTTGCTTCACATGCCTGGCTTCGCAAACTTGCTTCAAAATAAAAATAACACACACACACACAACAAAAAACAAAAACAGACACCTTATCTGAAGCTGTCTCTTCACTTGTTTCGAGGCAGGGGAAGCCAATAGTTTGAAGAAGAAGATTGATGTTCTAAATTTAAACAAAGAGTCTCCAACCTGAGGAATACAAACAATTTTTCTCCGTTTTCTATGCCTATACTGGGAGCGGTAACTCAAAATTAAAAAGTATTAAAAGAAGAGTATACTGTATATATGTTATAATTTGGAAAATAAAATTTGAAAAATTACATCTTCCAAACGTTGTAAATCAGGTATTTACATCATACTTTAACTTTATAGTTTAAATGTTACAAAATAATCTTTTTCTTTCTAGAAGTTGTAATGGCTGTTTAATGCGGCTTCCTTTTATACGCTTATAAATATTATATGAATTTAATTTTTCTTATCTTTAGTAATAATTTTATGGCCGTACTTCTGACACACACATACACACACACACACACACACGTGTGTGTGTGTGTGGTGGTGTGTGTGGTGTGTGTGTGTGTGTGTATATATATATATATACACTAGGAACAAGTATGTTACTAAAACTTTCCTTGGTTCTCCCTTAACGTACGAGTATATGCTAAATTTTATGCAGATTATCCCAGCCGTTTAGTCGCATATAAATGAACATAAACAGAAAAACAGACTGCCATTATCCCCTACATATATACATAAGATATATACAATATATACACAGTTACTTCAACGCAACACAACTCAATTCTTCCTCTTCTATTAACGTTCTTGGTGTTTCCTTTTCTCGTGATCTTTCCTGGAAAGATCACATATACTCTCTTTCTAAAAGAGCTTCTAAGAGGTTAGGTGAGCTTTGCCGGCTCCGAAGTTTCTTTAGATCCACTCAGTTGTTCTCTCTATTCAGGGGTCTTAATTTCCCCTGTATGGAGTACGCTTCTTTTGTGTCGGGTGGCTTAACCCACACAGCTTTATTTGATCAAGAGGAATCAAAGGCTTTTCATCTCATCAAATCTCCGCGTCTTACAGGGTGTCTTTAATCCCTCTCTTCACCGCAATATTGCCTCACTCTCTCTTTTCTATCGCTATTATAATGGACACTGCTCTTATTAGCTCTCTAACTGCGTGTCTTCCCTTTCAGGAAGAGCATGCAATACCGGACTTTCGACACATTCTCATCCCTTTTCTGTCCAACTCTCTAACGCAAGGGTTAATCGGTATTCTCAGTTCTCATCTACTCAACCGGTCAACTATGGAACAACCTCCCTCATTTCAGCTTTCCTCCTGTATATGACCTCCAATATTACAAAAAACGCAAAGTGTTCAAGCATCTTAAAAACTCTGAACCTTGATTTCGGCTCTCCTTCTCCTTCTATGGGGGCCAGCATGTTTGCGGCCGTTCACCCTGGCCTCTCCTTCCTGCAAAATAATATATATATATATATATATATATATATATATCCTGTCAATGAAGTTTATCATTATCATTATCATATATCAGAAATCTGGAACAGAAGTTTAGATTTTGAAATGCCCCAATCAAAGCTCATCTCATTTATTTATCACCATCCTGATTTGCTTCCCTTTATTTTGATGCACATTAACGAACAAATTAGTGCGTTTTTTGACAAAATATACTCCGTGTATGTGAGGGCGTGGGAAACTGAACATACTGTAAGTGAGGTCGAACGTTTGATAATTCACAGATGTAGTGCGGTGATATTTTTTTTTTGGTGTGTGTGTGTGTGGTGTTGTGTGTGAGGTAACACTTGGTACCTCGGAACACAAAAATTTATATAAAAGATTTAGAAACATTTTTATTGTGTAAAAAGAATATATTAGTCCTGATTAGGTTAGGTTACGCTAGGTTAGGTTAGCAGAGACGTCAACCTTGAAGTACGAAAATCTGTGAGATTTATCAATGTGCCTGATTTTGATAACTGGAAACATATCCCACATAAGGGAGTTTGAGACATTCTCTCCCGATTTTATTATTATTATTATCATTATTATTATTATTATTATTATTATTACTATTATTATTATTATTATTATTATTATTATTATTATTTTGTTATTATTAATAATGAGATCTCGGTCCTCACAATCGATGGACAACAAATAATTTTTAATCGATTAAGATAAAAAGAACAAGATTTGATCGAGGACGGACAATTGTATTTCCGCTTAATTTCCTGTCCTCGCCTTTCGACATCTTCCTTTGGTTCCGTTCCAAGTTCAAAAACGATTTCATGGGTGAATTTATGAATCAGTTACCATAAACTTAAATTTGGCACTGTCTAGTTTTGTTAAAAATGATGTAAAAAGCATATTGTTTAGGGTAGAAATTGTGTCTTCCAAATGAAGTAAAGAACTTGTATATATATATATATATATATATATATATATATATATATATATATATATATACTATATATATATATACAGTATGTGTGTTGTGTTGTGTGTGTGTGTGTGTGTGTGTGTGTGTGTGTGTGTGTGTGTGTAATTAGGAATACGAAATCGGAGGACAATTAAAAATAGACAAGTGAACAATAGTATAAGGCTGCATATATAAAAACAGTTTTCGGGCACATCAAACAGTTATATAATGAGATACGGAAGTGCAAGTGTGAAGGAAAATTCAAGCGTGGAAAATCACGAAGTGTAGTTGGTGGATAGATAATGGGACGATAAGGTTTTCGGAAATAGACAATAGACAAAATTAAACAGTCAAAAAAATAAAAATCAAACAGTTGAAAGCAGACTTGGGTGAGAACAGCAAGAATGTCGGTTTTTATTATTATTATTCTGTCTAGAATTAATATAAAAAATAATAACTGCATTAATATTAATAATAGTAATAATAATGATAATAGTGATAATAATATTAAGGATAATAATAATGTTTATGATAGTAGCAGAAATAGCGGGAATAGTGGAAAAAGGTCAACGATACTTACAGGAGTGAGGACGGAGGGACTAAATTGTATTATAGAGAGACATAATGAGTAACAAAGGTTTGTTACTTCAGCGGTGTTTGTTACGTAAGTTAACCCACTTTTTGTTATCCGTAAACTAACTCACTTTTTGTTATACTATTCATACTTTTTTTTTCTTATCTTATCCTCTCTTTACTCGCATGTCTGTAGTTTCCATGGTATGACAGTGTTTGAGTTAAAACTGTGTTTGTATGGTTTGTAAGCGTCCTTATTTTACTTCTTTTCATCTTTCACCCCTTTCCTATTCTCTTCGACTATTTTTCCGACTTGTCGGGAGTGGCCGGAGGATGATGATGGTGCGACTTTCTTTCTCTTTTTCTGAATGAATGTTAACCCACGAATGATAGGTTGTGCTACTTACTTAACTCCTTATTCTCTTCTTTTAACCCCCCCTACTCTCTTTTTTCTCCCGGGCTAACCTTAGAGTGGATCTTAGGGTCTTTGTTAGCCTTAGCTTCTGTAGATCCGTAGATAATGAAGAAATATCAAAAACGTGACTGAAAAATAAGAAAAAGATAAGTTGTTAACAGTTTTTCGAATTTTATTCCGGGTTTGTTTATTTTGGAGGTTATTCTACCGTAAGACGAAGTCTTCTTTAAATTCTCTTCAGTTTGAGTTTACAAATACAATTTTTTCCGTGTTGAGTCTACAGATATACATAAAAAAATATTATTATAAACAAAATACAGGTCTGTATATGGACGGTTTGCGATTGTCGATACTTGTAGTTTTTAGTCAGGTTTGTGCAGAGCAAACCTAAGGTAGTGCGAGTGTGACTGTGATTGATGCAGGTAAATTTGTGCTACCTTGGTGGGGAACCACAAACTTAAGGTGTATCTTGCTCCTAAAGAATCATGCACCAGGACTGATAATGACTAGGGGTGTCTACAGTGCAAACTAACGAAAAATGCAATCATTTGAATAGGATACAGATATGCCTGGGACTAGACTAACACAGAGCATTGTTACTTTCAGTGGTGATGAACCACGTACGAAAGCCTCGTCAGTATTTTGACCCCCTAACTACTTGGCAATGCTGCTGCGTGCAGATCGTAACCTGAAATGATCGTATGAGCAGAATGGTTCTCTGTGTAAAAGGGTGTTTAACCCTTCATACTTCCACTTAAACCAGGGGTTCTTAACCTTTTTAGGCTGCGATCCAAATTCTGGACGCGGGGCTAGCTCGGCGACCAATGCCTTAAAACAGGTCACTCGTGATAGATAATAAAAAAATAATAATGGGAAAATGATTAGGGATAACATAAATAAGTGATAAATGACATTTTAATGACCCAAGTTTGGCCACCCTGCATATATATATATATAATATATTATATATATATATATATATATATATATAATATGCAGGTGTCCCAAAAGTCTGTTTCCCCGAAAGAAAATATCTAGAATGCGTCCGGACCAAAAGACTTTTGGAGCACCCTGTGTGTATATATATATGTGTGTGTGTGTGTGTGTGTGTATGTATCATTCATCGATGCATTCATAGTTTAAACGGAAGTATGAATAGTTAAACATCTTTTCACATAGAGCGCTATTCCGCCCATATGTCCCTTTCAGGGTACGAGCAGCTTGCAGCAGCATTGCCAAGCAAATAAAGGGAAAGTACTGACGAGGCTTCCGTACGTGGTTCATCACCATTGAAACCAACAATGATATACTGTGTATATAATATATATATATATATAACCTTTGGTTAGCTTCCGCCCGAATTGTTCATTCTGACGAAGGTCAAGCTTTTCACTCCACCTTAGACCTACAGTTTAACGTAAATCCGAACCACGCCCCATCAGCAGCCCAGCGTCTTAACCACTAGGCCACCTAGGGTACCCATTTATCTACCAACCACTTTCTTTATTGTGTGGAAGGATGAACAGCTGGGTTTTGCTGCGCGCCGGCTGCCGTGGGTATCGAACCCGTGGCCGATGGATTCGTAGTCAGCGACGCTAACCACTACACCACCGAAGTGCACCACTACACCACCGAGTTATATTATATATATATATATAATATATAACTCCAAAATCAGTTTGTCGACACGTTTTACTCCCATTCGTTATTCCGGAAGATACAGAGTCTACCTTAAACAATAAAGCTTCTAACATCATTTTAATAACAATAGACATTACCATATTTAAGTTTACAAAAACCTGAGTCTTAAATCTATTCTAAGAGGGATAAGGAAAAATAATCTCCGCGATTTCCATTCTTCTGTAATTAAGTGAGTTCTCTTAATTGTTCACATATACAGAACTGATGAGGATACTCGTTATAAGCTTCGAAAACGCTCTATATATACTCGGCTTTAAGAAATATTTTAAATACTTTAGTTTATATATTTTAACATATCCTTTATTTGATGTATAAGATTTTAATTAATTATTATATATCTTGCATTAATAATTAATTATTATATATCTTGTACATATTAATAATTAATTTATTATTATGTATCTTGTATTAATAATTAATTAAGGCATTGTTTGTAAACTAATATTAATATAGTATAAGAATAGCAGTTATCTATCAATTATCTATTTCCGATAAAACAGTAAGTTTACAGTTTATTAATTCTGATGCAGAATGAGTACTTATTTACCGAGTATGGAGCTCACTTCGTTTAGAGAAACGAAACGACCTCAAATAATGATGTCGGAGGGAGTTGAATGTTACTTTAAGGGACCACGATAATAATCCATCAGGAGGAACACAAACTGGCACAGAGCTCAGAGCAGACGAATGTGGCGGCTCAGTGCGCTAAATCCAAATCCTGCGACTATTAATACCAGCACCATCGGGGGTCGAACCACTAGACCTCAGCGTCTTCACTTCGCTTACAAGTAAACGGTGTTACCCACTAAGGTAGGGGCGCTAGCTAAGAGAAAACAAACTCTTTTATTTCACTAGAAACTATAAGGGGATATTATCACGCGAGCTTTAATCCGACTGTGGAGTAACTAAAACTTTAAATCCGAAAGAGAATGTTGCCAAATTTTCACAGAACGTTGATTTCCTGATGTTCAGATGTTCTATTTTTACCTTCATAAGGGCTATGCTGTGGCAACGTCGAAACAACGATTCCCGTCTATTAGTAAGGTTAAGTGACGTTGAGTCTGGAGGGTAGCTGGATAGATGACAGTCCGATGCGTCCAATAGTGACCCGTGGTTTAGATTCCACGTCGTAAAAAAATTGGGATCACCTGAATATCAGGGCCCCCCCATGTATTCTTGTTTTTTGCTTTACAGTACCAAGTATAATAATAAATTGAATGCCCGGTTAGGTCAACTTTACGCCCTTGACGATTGGTTAGGTTAAGACGTGATATTTTTGTTAGTTTTAACGAAGATACCATTTGGTATTTGAGACTGGGGGCCCTGATCTTCAGGTGATCCAAAAATTGTCATTAATTTTTCTGTTTAAAATTATAATTTTAAAAATTAGAATTTTGAGAGCTTTTTATCTTAAAATACCATTTCTGTGAAAAATGTGAGAATTGTATTTAAAAAATTTATATTCAGAAAGAAAATAAAAACTGTATTTTTAAAAAAATTAAAACACTTAAAAATAAATTTAAAACTAAATATTTTTTGTGAAAATTAATTTATTAATCAAAAACACATTTTTCAGTTAAAATAATTTGCAATATTTTTGTTTTTGTTTTTCAGAGTAAAGAAATTTACATTTGCAAAAAGGAAAACTTTTTAAATAATTTATTTTTATCCTAAAATTGCATTTTTTCCTACAGACTGGCCACAAAGTCCCTTTGCAGTGAAATTACAGCATATCTGTATGTTTCCCTTGTTTTCATGCAAAGGGACTTTGTGGCCACCCTATAGTATGACGGATCACCTGAAGATCAGGGCCCCCCTAGCCCTTTTTAGTTAGCTTTATAAGGCTAACTAACGAAAATATCACGACCTAACCTAACCAATCTTCAAGGGCGTACAGTTCACCTAACGATTGGTTAGGTTAGGTCGTGATATTTTCGTTAGTTAGACTTATAAGGCCAACTAGAGAAGGCTGGGGGGGGGGGTCCCTGATCTTCAGGTGATCCGTATAACTAAAATATTATAGAGTTAAAGTAAGTAAACCTTTTGGCCTCAGTGTCTTTACTTCAGTTATAGGTAAACGGTGTTACTCATTCATCTACGGACGTTAACACTTAGCACCTATGCAACAAAAAGAGTCTACTTGCAACTTGCAACTGATAAAACACAAATAGAAATATTAAAGTTTGTTTGAATTTAAATTAAGTTAATTGGGATTCTAGCTTTATTATGGATCGTATAATTTGTAAGAAAAATATCTCACGTTAGGACACTTAGTTAATTAATTAATTCAAGCAATTTGTTTAGCAGAGTGATGGAGGAACACTCATAAAATGAACATATACTGTTAGTGTCATTTTAAAATCTCTCTCTCTCTCTCTCTCTCTCTCTCTCTCTCTCTCTCTCTTTATAAATTCATACCATTTCTAAACAAACATAGGTATTGTGAATTTGTGAGAAATTTCCACCCAAATGAGAGAACGATCGAAAAACGGCCATTTTTCGAGATGAAAATCAGACAATGAAGAAACTTCAAAAGAATTTGCCTCGCATTTGCAACTTTTCAGATCAATAACGATTGTAAAATAGGCCTTAATGATTTTGGTCCAATTTATAGAATTTCCTCGGATCTCTTTCAATATCTTCTCATTTCTGGTGTCATTGTCTTCGCGATACAATTATTGAGAACTCAAAGGATTATCTTGGAAACAATTGAACTTCATTAATAAAGAGATATTGAAAATACCGTAGTGTTAATAATAATAATTATTGGTTTTGTTTAACCTCCTTCGCAACATCTAAGGTCATATGACGGAGGGGACCTACAGCTTTACGTGGAATCCGAACCACGGGTCGCTACTAGTCTGGACGCAGCGGACAGTCTCCCATCCAACTACTATCCGGCCACTATCCGACCCAATGTCGTTTAACTTCGCTGATCAACAGGAAGAGGTGTTACGACATTGGCTACGACGTAGCCCACCGTAGTGTTAAACTGCAAGAAATATGTTGCGTTATAACCAAATAGATATTTTGGTAACGCGAGTAACTGTATATATTAAAGTAATGAACGTATTAATGCATACTACCGATATTTTATTGAATTCAGAAAAAAAGACTCCATTTGTACAAAATTAGGCGCGTTCTTAGCCTATGAAAGGTATATTCGAATTTAAGCTTAAGCCGATTTGATTAATAATAGTTTAAATTTTAAACATGCAAGTATTTTGAGGCGTTTTCTATAATAAATAAAACAATGTCCTCAGAATGACGAAAACAAAAACCAAAAAATTTCATGATATAATTTATTCTCCTAAAGATGAGTTGACGTCATCGGTCGAAAATGAGGATCTGGATTAAAATGTTAATACAGTGAATAATATAAAGCCACTTATTATGCCCTAACGTATAATTCTAATACTAATTAAATGTTTAAAAGAATATAGCAACCTAATAATAATAATAATAATAATAATAATAATTCGCTTGTCAGTAAATTCTGTGCAAAAACATAAATATAAAGCCGGAATATCAAGACCACAATGACCTGAATAAAAACTCAAAGACACTCTCATCCACTGTAATAAAAGCAAGCAATACACTCAATAGTTGTTTTTTACGATTCGTTCCATACAAAAAGGCTTCTTTACACACACACAATATATATATATATATATATATATATATATATATATACAAATGATCGTTTCGATGTGTGGGCAAACCATTATCAAAGAAATGGCATAATAAATACATTGCGAAAAATAAGCCCGGTTATTTGTTAATGTAGAAAGAGATTGTGGAACGCCAAGTTATGGCTTCGGGGTATAATACCCTCTGGGGGAATTTATTTAAATGAGATATTCCATGCATGCAGCTTTTAATATTTACATTCTACGATCCCTATTTTCAGGATAGGATTACAGCAGTAAACTCCAAGTAAATTTATTTTGAATATCTTTATGCCTACTCCTCCTCCTTTCAGAAAGAAAAACACTACTAAATGCATTATACGACATATATATATAATTATATAATATATATATTATAATATATATATATAATTATATATATATATATATTGGGTGATTACAAATGATCTTCCCGATTTTAAACATTTATTATGAAAAAAACTAACAAAGCTACAACGAAAAGCAAGATATACAAATAAAGAAGAGCTCAAAAAGTTTTATTTACATGCTACTGAAGTTCAATATGAGCTCATGGATCGGGCGTGAGGCGGGGAACGTTCCTTGGCCTGCTCGTTCGCCCGATCTAACCCTCCTTGACTTCTTCCTCTGGAGCTATGTCGAAAAAGAAGTTTTGTTCCACCAATGGCAACAACTTTGGAACATTTGAAGGAAAGGATACGTGAGGCTGTTAGAAGAGTTCAGTACGATATGTTACAAAGTGTATGGAGGGAAACAGAATATCGCTTTGATGTCTGCAGAGCCACAAATCGAGCTCACATTGAATTTCAGTAGCTTGTAAATAAAACTGTTTGCATTCTTCTTTATTTGTATATCTTGCTTTTCGCTGTAGCTTTGTTAGTTTTTTTCATAATAAATTTTAAAATCGGGAAGTTCATTTGTAATCACCCTGTATTTCCGTGTCTATAATATTCACGAAATATTTAGTTCAAAGGAAAGAAAGTTTCGATTAAGGCAGGTCAAGTTAGGTTAGATTAGTTTACATTAGGTTAATAGCGTTGCTCATAGAATTTCCTGTCGACTTTTCAACACTACGTATCAAATAAAGGGACATGTTTTGAAATAAAAATTGAAGGTGATTTATTCCTTAGTTAACCCTTTACTCTGATTTCGTATACCTGCAAAACGGCCGGCAATACAGTATTTTGAGGTACGCTCAAACCTCCTCGTGATGAAGTGGTTAATTTCGATTTTCGAGACCGATCGAGGAAGACGTCAAGCATGATTACCTCCTTAAACCAATTTCGAAATTTCGAGTTACAGGTTTCGTCTTTACAATTCGTCTTAAGCACATGCGCTTTAGAAATGAAAGAATTAACAGAAATACAACTGTACGCATGTAATTTTCTAAAAACGATTAATGTATGTATGATAATACAAACCACCATACGAAGGACATTTTACGTCATATCATCCCTGTATTAACTACGCATGTGCTAATTCAGAGAAAACTAACAAGCATTTCGAGTATTTGGCGATATTATATCCATTATAGCAAAAATGAAAAAGGCTTTAGACGCCAAATTATGTCATCATAAAATGATGGAACGTAATGGTTTTTCACGTTCAAAATTTTAAAAAAAAATTTCGATCATTTATTGTGAATTGCTTCATTGTTAAATGAAATAAAACCATAATTCCATCAAAACTGGCGTAATTTTGGTTCTCTCTCATGCAAGTTAAGTTTCATATGTTAATCCAGAACAACATATTAACAGCAACTCAAGTTTTAACACTAAATATAGTAGAAATGAAGCTGATCTTACCCCAGTCGGGTTCGAACCTCTGTCAATGAAGATACGAATTTTGCCAGCCGCCACGTTATCTACCCGACATGGGAGGTAGAGGTAAAAAAAGGCAGTTTCGTATACTCTTCCGCGTTGTTCTTCGTACTTACCTTAATGCCTACATTGTTTCTGTCTGTTCTCCTCTCTCTCTCTCCTCTCTCTCTCTCTCTCTCTCTCTCTCTCTCTCTCAGTATATATATATATAGTTGCTTACACAGGCATTATAAGTTCTCTTAAGATCGGATGCTACGTTGTGGACAGTGTCGTAACACCGCCTCCCGTCGATCAGCGAAGTTAAGCAACAATGGATCTGAAAATAGTTGGATGGGAGACCGTCCTCTGCGTTCAAATTACGAAGCGACTCATGGTTCGAATTCCACATAAAGCTGTAGGTCCCCTTCGTCATATGACCTTAAATGTTGCGAAGAAAGCTAAACAACTACATCATTACATTTTTCTTAAGCTCGGCCACAGACCTAGGTTACTCCAAGTTTAGCCAGCGCCCGTACCTCAGTGGAAAACACCGCTTCCTTGTAAGCAAAGGAAAGACACTGAAGTCTGGGATTGGACTCCCAATAGTGTTAATAACCAGAGAGGAGGTCCAAAAACTGGCACAGCGCTCAGGCCAATTAATGCGACCCATTGCTCTAATTCCTGTATTGTTATTATTAGCATCATCGGGATTCGAACCCTCGACCTCAGCGGCTTCATTTCGCTTATAGGGAAACTATGTTATCCACTGAGCTATGGACACTAGTTCCCACTAATGTTAGTAATAATAATCCAGGAGTGAACACAAATGGCAACATTACTTGTTGGCCTGAGTGCCTGTGCCAGTTTCTGGCCCTCCTGAATCTTTATTTCACCCTAAGTTTACTCTAATGGATTTAACTGTTTAGAATAATTCTTCCGCCACTGAATCTTCAAAGGATTAACATCAATAAAATTATACGCATTTGATTTTCTGGAGCAAGTGTAGTTTACATCCCCTTCTGGTGCCTAGTGTAGTTTACGTTCCCCCTACATTATCCTAGTGTAGTTACGTTCCCTATATTATAGTGTAGTTTACGTTCCCCTACATTATCCTAGTGTAACGTTCCCCCTACATTATCCTAGTGTAGTTTACGTTCCCCTACATTATCCTAGTGTAGTTTGCGTTCCCCTACATTATCTAGTGTAGTTTACGTTCCCTACATTATCCTAGTGTAGTTTGCGTTCCCTACATTATCCTAGTGTAGTTACGTTCCCTACATTATCCTAGTGTTAGTTTACGTTCCCTACATTATCATAGTGTAGTTTGCGTTCCCCAACTTTGTCCGCGTATACCTACTCAAATAAAAACGTTAAAAACTAACGAAAATATCACGACTTAACCTAACCAATCGTCAATTTTCATATATATATATATATATATAATATTATATATATATATATATTATACGGGTGGGCGGAAAGTAGCTCCCTATTTTGGATTGGTAAAAAAATAACGTATATTATCCATTTATTTCAGAAGAAATAATAGAAAAGGTAGGCATACATGGTAGGTTTTCTCTAAAATTCAATGTGGGCTCCAACTCTTTCCACAGCTCTGGAGCCGCCCAGGAATGGTGCGTCCACTGACAGCAGGAATCCGGCGGATGGAGGACATGACTTCCCGAATTCGGCCTCCAGTTCTTCAATGTCCTCGGTTGGGCGGTAGACTTCTTCCTTTACACACCCCCAAAGAAAGAAGTCGCACGGTGTCAAGTCGGGGCTCCTGGTGGCCAGGATGTGGACCACGACGACCCATATCCAACGCCCAGGGAAGTGGGCATCCAGCCACTCACGGACAACAAGAGCGAAGTGCGGATGGGCGCCATCTTGCATAAATATCAGATCGTCGATGTTCTCCCATGTGCTGACAACCGGCAGACCTCGTTTCGCAACATAGCAGGTACCGCTCAGCATTCATGGTGTTGCGCAGAAGGAACGGGCCACAACCTGATCTGAGGTCATACACACCACACCGTTACACTGAACCGATTCTGCCGTTTTCAGCGGTAAACCGTGCGACTTCTTTCTTTGGGGGGGGTAAAGGAAGAAGTCTACCGCACCAAACGAGGACATTGGGAGAACTGGAGGACCGAATTCGGGAAGTCATTCCTCCACCCGCCGGAGTTTCCTGCTAAAGTCAGTGGACGCCATTCCTGGGCGGCTCAGAAGCTGGTGGAAAGAGTTGGAGCCACATTGATTTAGAGAAAACCTACCATGTATGCCTACCTTTTCATATTATTTCTTCTGAAATAAATGGATAATATACGTTTTTTACCAATCCAAAATAGGGAGCTACTTTCCGCCCACCCTGTATATATTATATATAGATATATATATATATATACTGTATATTAGACGATTGGTTAGGTTAATTCGTAATATTTTCGTTAGTTTAACGTTTTATTGATGGATCATATAAAAATGCCTAAGGATCGAGTGTAGTTTACGTTCCCCCAACCTTTGTGTCCCCTTTTGCGTCATGGGGACGTAAACTACACTTGCTCCGATTTTCATAATGCAATTAACGCATGATAACACAAGCCGATTTACGAAGGACTGTTTGTGTTATCTGTTAACTAATCAGTGTTACATCATAGAGAAAGGTAATTATTTCAACTAGTTTTCAATATATAATATATATATATATATATATATATATATAATATATATATATATATCATAACAAAAATGATTAAAACTTTAGACACAGAGTTATTTCATCACAAAATTTATGAGCTGTAATATTTTGTTACGTTAAAAAATTTTAGAAATTTTTTCATCAAAAGTTAGGAATTGTTTCATCGGTAAATTGCAGTATACTCTAATCCCATCAAAACTAACGTAAATTCTGCTGTCTGTGAGTGTTGCTCTTCCGCCTTCGTTTTCCTATTTAGTTCAAGATTCTGTTAGACCAGTAGAAGTGGACAAAACATTGATGTTACCATCATCATTTCTCAAACTTAACATGAAAGCATTCGTATGAATGTACTTGAAACAATACCAGATTCAAAGGCTCACCTGAAGATCAGGGCCCCCAGCCTTCTTTAGTTACCCTTATAAGGCTAACTAACGAAACTATCACGATCTAACCTAACCAATCATTAGGCCAACTGTACGCCCTTGACGACTGGTTAGGTTAGGTCTTGATATTTCGTTAGTTAGCCTTATAAAGCTAACTAAAGAAGGCTGGGGCCCTGATCTTCAAGTGATCCGATTCAAAATACACTTGGTACCATCCAGAATATTTGCCCATTCATTTCAAACTATACGGTGCACACACACACACACACACACACACACACACACACCACACATATATATATATATACTATATATATAATATATATATATAAATATTATACAGGATTTAGCTATAGGCGAACTAGGCGATCGCCTAGGGCCTCGCGCCAAAGGGGGCCTCGCTCAGCCGTTTTGCGCGTCTGTCAAGTGATATTATGATTTAGACTCTATGAAGAACTTAAAGTACTTTGCAGGTTTATACCTGAGAAAACAGATCTCGGAAATGCCCTGTTATATAGGCAAAACACTATGTGAGATATCCTAAGGTTTATGTTGCACTTCGAATAGTATTAACTATCCCAGTTACTGTGCTTCGGCTGAAAGGAGTTCTCGGTCTCAAACTTATTAAAACATATTTGCGAATTGCTTCACCATGTCTCAAGCGAGATTGCAACATAGCTTGTTATCAATAGAAAACGATATACAAATTCATTAGATTTTTCAATTAATTGAAGAGTTAGCTCGAAAAAGTAGAAAAGCATTGCTGTAATATTCAAGGAGCATCTGAACAAATATGAAAGCATAATATTTAGCTGATAAGTCGATCGCTCACTATTATAAAAATGAAATGTCAACATCTTATACATCACATATGAAAAACGTTTGTATACTATGGAAAGTCATTACCTATATATATATAATCTTAGAAATCAGTGTCTTATATTTTCGATACAAATCTTGATTACAATAATTTATACTATTTGTATGGTTTATTTATATTTCTTAGACAATTTCCATGCGTGATTATTTTGGTTTGGTTAATTTTAAGTGGCCATAGTTCTGTCTATGCGGGATTCTAATATTGCTGTATAGTACCGATAAAAGCCATATTTTCATAATATAGGCCTAGGGCCTCGCAATTTCTAGATCTGACTAGGGCCTCGCAACTCCTAGATCCGCATAGCGAAAAGGCAAAAAATGAGTTCTAGTGATTTATCAGTCTACGAGCACGACGACATTCTCTAACTCTTCGAGGAAAAATAATGAAGAGGTCATTTGAACTTCATCCGAAGGATTTCAAAAGACGAAATTCATCCTGAAAGCGAGTTTTTCCGGGCTCTCAAAAGGCAAATCCGAGAGCCTTTTTCAATTAAGTCCGTAAGAACTCGAGAATACAGCGAGAACGGGATGCCGTAAAATGGAAACCAAATCTTTATTTTTGGTTTCAATTCACTTTGTTTTTTGTTTTTTTTGGTTTTTTACATTCATTCCAAAATAATAATAATTCAAGACGTAAAAATTAAAATTAATTCCAAGTTTAATTAGAATTTCTTTCGTTTTTTGTTTTTTTGTTTTTCGAGATAGAATTCATTTTGATTTAATTTTGTTTTTCTTTGGCTGGAATTCTTGGCTAAAATATTTATCTTCCTTTTTTTTTTTTTTTTTTTCCATCTTGTTTTTATAATACTTTATTACGAAATTAACCATTGTGACTAAGTTTTTAGCTTTTGATGGTCACCATTTTTCATATATAATTTTGCTCGCAAAACATAATTTCTTTCTATAAATAACAAAAACTTTGCTCGGTTTTGAGCGGAGTTGAGGGAGTAACAAATATCTCTCGCTCAGTCGCCTGTTTTGATTGGCTGTCTCGCGTAAAGTGGGTGGAACTAATGTCTCTCGCTCAGTCGCCCGTTAGGGTCGGATCTATCAAGATGAGCGGCGTTAAAGGCGCGGCTTGTTTAGGCATTTAAGGTCGACCTTAGAAATACCAAAATACCAAAATACCAAAATATTAAATATCAAATATCAAATACCAAATACAAACTACAAAGTCCGCCAACTTCCATATTTCTAGGGTCGACCTGAAACGCCCTGTATATAATGTTATAATGTTATAATGTTTCAGACCAACAAAGACCCTAGGATCCACTCATGGCTGGTCTACCTAACTGTGTTCGTAATCGTGTATTGTGTATACACATACGAGGAAAAGTGTAGGTGTGGCTGTAAAGACTGTACAGTAATGTAGAAATGTGTGTGCACCCATTATGGGTCTCCCATTTAAAGGTGTTTGTGGGGCAAGTGAAGATCATGAGTTTTTCAATACCTCACAGTACTATGGGGGCACCGCTCGGCAGAGGAATCTCTTTAAATGGGGTGTGTAAGGACAGAGTATCCCCTAACCCAAGACGCTGCCTCCCTATATCCCACAACACTTGTGTTGAGCTGTGGGATCTATCCCCACAAAGCCTTAATTTTTACTACCTTAAACTATACCCTTTCTATCAACATGCGCGTCCAATCGATTCTTAAACGTGTTTATAGACGTGCTACTAATTACTTCTACCGGCAAACTATTCCAGCTGTTTACTATTCTATGCGTAAAAAGTTTTTCGCAACTGCTGTCTCGAACCTTCTACTTGTCACTTACACCCGTTATTTCTAGTCCTATTATATTAGATATTTCGAAAAAGCTATCTCTATCTACGTTATCAAACCCATCATAATTTTGAAAACCTGGATTAGATCACCCCTTAACCTCCTAGTCTCGAGTGTAGTCAATTTAACTCTTTAAGCCTATCCTCGTACGACTTTGACCTAAGAGACGGAATCATCTTAGTTGCTCGTCTTTGAACTCTTTCGATTTTGTCTATATCTTTGCGCATATGCGGATTCCAAAATTGACCGCGTACTCCAAATGGGTCTAACTATGATTTATAAAGAGGAAACTATAATATCGCGCGATTTGTACTCAAATTTCGAGCTATAAAAACCTAACACTTTGTTCGCCTTATTGACGCCGCTGTACTTTGTTTCGCTACTTTTAAATCACCAGTGACTATAACTCCTAAATCTTTTTCCTGCTCTACGCTTGTTAAATCTTTCCCTGACATACTATACGCAAAATTACCGTTACGCGAACCTATATGCATAATTTTGCACTTATCCACGTTAAATCTCATTTGCCATGTGACTGACCAATCAACGATTTTATTCAGATCTTCCTGAATTTTACCTCTATCTTCGTCATTAATCGCCCTACCCACCCAGCTTCGTGTCATCCGCAAACTTTGAAACTGTACTGACTAGGCCGACATCTAAATCGTTAATATATATAAGAAAAAGCAAGGGGCCCAATACAGAACCCTGAGGAACGCCACTCGCTACATTAGCCCAACACGACTCCGCTCCATCAACGACCACCCTCTGTTCCTGCCTCGCAACCATTCTTCTAGCCAATTTATTACTACACCCCTGATTCCATGAGCCTTAGTTTTTTCAATCAGTCCTTTTGTGCGGCACGGTGTCAAACGCTTTTTGAAAATCTAAATACACTACATCAACCGCCCGATGTCTATCGTAAACGTTAACCACGCTTTGGAAAAATTCTAAAAGATTAGTAAGCAAGATTTGTTTCGCCTAAAACCGTGCTGCGTATTTCTGACCAGATTATGCACTTCTAAGTGTTCGACTATACGATCCCTAATTATGATTCCAGTAGCTTACCTACAACAGACGTTAAGCTGATTGGCCTATAATTTCCGCCGCACCTTTATCGCCTTTCTTAAAGATAGGTGTTACGTTCGCTAACTTGAAATTATCTGGTACGCACCCCTCAGAAATAGACGCATTAAAAATCTTTGTTAGCGGCACAACAATGCTATCTTTTAATTCTTTTAGTTGTAGGGATATATGGAATCCGGACCCGGTGATTTACGCGTTTTCATTTTATCAATATAGCGCATTACTTCCCTTCACTAACGACAATATTATCCAAAATATTACCATTATCAAAAGGTATTATGTCTATGACCGTAGGATATTCGTTACATCTTCTATAGTAAAAACTGACGTAAAAAATTTCGTTAGCAAGGTAGCCATTTCCTTTTTTCAGAGACTAGATCTCCATTTCCATTTTTAATGGACCTAAGACACTTTTTTACTGGATTTCTATTATTGACGTATTGAAAAATCGCTTGGGATTTTTCTTTACCGTCACGAGCTATGGAGATTTCAAATTCGCGTTTTGACTTTTTTATTACACTTTTAGCTTCACGCCTTAGAGATATGTAGTTGTTTCGTAACAACAGATTATCTTTATCGGACTTGTATAGGCTATAAGCCCTCTCTACTCTTTATAATGTCTCCTACTCTAGAAGTAAACCACAAGGGCTTGTGTTTTACTTCGCACGCTTAATTTTGTACGGTACACATTCCTCATCATAGTCCTAAATACCTTTACGAACGATTCCCACATTAGTTTTGCGTTGGAGTTCCCCATTACGTTTTCCCAATTGACGTGTGAAAATTTATTTCGAAATTTACTAAAGTCTGCGTGCTGGAAGCTAGGAATTTTAGTCGAGTTAGTTGGTTTCGAGTGACTTACTGAGAGGACAAACTCTACCATATTGTGATCGCTATTGCTCAACGGTTCTATTACTTGAAGATCAGTAATTAGCCTATCATCCGTAGTTATTACTAAATCTAAAATACTGTCCAACCTCGTAGGTTCCCCAACCTTTTGAATAAGAAAGCTATCCTCGAGAAAATTAACTAAACGATTACCTTCCGCGTCTCCCTGCATTGTATCGTAATTCACGTTGGCGCAATTAAAGTCCCATAACTAAAGCCTGCTCACTACCGATTATTCTCTTTAGTTCACGATATAACGCTTCGTCCGTAGCAGCTGTTTGATTTGGGGGCCTATATATAACCGCAACAAGAAGTTTGAAATCGTTGAATTTAAGTTCTGCTATAGTCGAATCTATCGGTTCTGGAATTGTGTGCTTTACTTCTATAACGTTCGCAATATTATCTTTGATATACAACATAACACCGCCTCCTCGCCTACCTATTCTGTTTTTAACAAAAAGTCTATAACCTATATATATATATATATATATATTATATATATATATATATATATATATATTATATATATATATAAAAGATTTAATAGCATGAAACATCTCCAAATTTTAAAATTAAATATAATAAAATTTTAAAAATAAAATAATTGAATTACTCACATAGATTTACTCGTGTATATATATATATATATATATATATATATATATATATATATATGGGATGATGATGATGATGATGGTGATGTGTTCTATGTTCGTTTATACATGCCTAAACGGCTAAGGGTAATCTGTCATAAATTTAGTATACGCATTAAGGGAGGACCAGTGAAAATTTTAGTAACACACTCGCCCTCCCAGTACCCACCTTAGGTTGTGTTTCTGGAGGCTTTTGATGTGCAACACTCAGCGGGCATTCTTAGTATATATATATATATATATATATATATATATATATATATATATATATATATATATATATATAACGAAACAAATGAAAAAATGAGGGAACCACCCGGGAATCGAACCCGGGATCTTCCGATTGCAGGTCAGATATGATAACCATTACACCATGGGCCTCACTCAGTCAAATGCCGTAATTCTTCTACATACGCGCATTTGTTTCGTTCTCTCTCTCTCATCTTGCGCGGAATATTCTCCTATACAAGCGTCGTTCTTTACGTTAATTATACTGCGTGTTTGCAGTTTAAAAGTATATATATATATATATATATATATATATATATAAATGTGAAGTTAAAAAGTTAAAATTATAAAAAGTAAAAGCATCAAAACTGAAACGTAAATAAAATAAACTAGTACCTTAACCAAAACATAGCAGATCTATCGATGATTCGTCAGAATTTGGTCTGGTTTTAGTTTATAAATAAACAGACTCCATAATTTTAAACTTAAGGTCAGAGCTTCCGACCTAAATTCTGACGAATCATCGATAGATCTGCTATGTTTTGGTTAAGGTACTAGTTTATTTTATTTACGTTTCAGTTTTAATGCTTTTACTCTTTATAATTTTAACTTTTTAACTTCACATTTATTTACCTTTTAGTTTTAATGTTTTACATTTAATTAGCTACTTTTTATAATTTTCTAAGTATATATATATATATATATTATATATTAATATATAATATATATATATATATATATATATATATATATATATTGGGGAGGCACTTTTGCGGGCATTTGCCCCTGGCCCTTCCTTTCCGCATAAAAAAATATGTATATAATGCCAACAATTCAAAACTCAGACAATGCAGTTGTCTAGACTATTCATCAGTCCGGCTTTATGTCTTCTCAACTATGGTTTTCATGGTATGAAAATGTTTGTCCAGTAGCTTGACGTAACATTGTTATTGATATTTCCATTACTTTATTTCTTTTATTTTGTCCTATTTATTTTTTATAGTTTTAATCATTGGTCTTCTTATTACTCATTTCTTTATTTCTATTTTTTATTTTTGGTTCTAATTTTTTTTTTATTTTTTTTTATTATTACTAATTGTATTTTGACCGTTTTTCATCTGACATTAAATTTTTCATTTTCATTTTCATATATATAGATAGCGTAGGGATATGGCGACCCCGAAAGGTGAAGCTAACTCCTTATCTCCTGCGATACAGTAAAGGAAGGACTGGGTTAGGAACCCATCCTTTCTTTTTTCTTCCTACAAAGGGTAACAATAGACTCGGACGCGGGCGCCGCGCTTTCCCGAGCCTCCCACGTAACGTAACGTAACTGCAGGCAGGAACGTGTGGGTATGTGGAATGTAACAGGGATAATTGATGAGCGGAAGAAACAAGAAGTGGTGTAGGTGTTCAAGGGTGGAAGGTTTGATGTCCTGCAATTGTGTGAAACAAAGATGAAAGGTGGTGGAGAGTTTGATTGAGTGGGTGTTAAGTGTGTGATGGCGAAAGGAAAAGAAGGTGTGAGCCTGATGAATGGTGTGTGGTATGAAATGATGAGAGACTTTTCGTGTTAGTTTTCGAATTGTGTGTGTAAAATTTAAATTTGTGAGAATGAAAGTAGTTGGATATGTGCCATGTGATGATAAGTGTGAAGATGAGAAAGAGAGCTTCTGAAGAGAGTTTGATAGTGTGATCGGAAAGGTGCCTGAATGTTACAAAATGTTTGATAGGAGAATAAATGGGAAAGTTGATGCGGGTCCAAAGGATAAGGCATTGGGGAAACATGGTGTATCAGGAGTGAATGATAATGGGTGTAGGCTGAAAGAGTTATGCAATGAGGGAAAGCTGTGTGTAACGAATACATTTTTTTAACTTAAGGAAGTACATAAATATACCTGGTATAGAACAAATGATATACATGGTAAGAGAAGTTTCATAGATTATGTGCTCGTAAAAAGAAGTATGCTAAAAGAGGTATGTGACACACGTGTAGTGCGAGGTATGAGTGGGGGGTCTATCTGACTACATCATAGTCTTGCGTAAAGTGAAGTTCTGTGGAGAATGGAAAAGAGTGTATAGAAGAAAGGTGGGTCACGAAAGAATTAAATTGGAAAAGTTAATGGTGAGAGTGGTTGCGGATGAGTACAGTAAGAGAGTGCATGATGAATTGATGTAAAAGATGCAAATGAAATGGCTATGAGCGAGATGTGGAATGCGTATAAGAAATAGATGATTAGGAATGCAAGGAGTGTATGTATGGTTGCTAAGACAGGTGCAAAGAATAGGACAACCGCGTGGTGGGATGCCGAGGTTGCGTCATCGGTTGAGGATAAAAGGAGGAAATGGTTATTGTGTGCGCAGGGTAATTGTGATCAGGGTTTGAGTTGGGGGCGGTACGTACCGGTTGTTAATTTTTTTAACAAATCATTCCGGTTGTTAACCCCTTGCAGAAGGAGGACCCCTCCCCCCGCACTCTCATCAACGCACTTCCCACACCTTATTCCTCCATGCCCACCTTCATGATATAAGTAATGTGATCAGCAATGGTCGAAGGAGTGTCAGAAAAGAATGAAGACCAGTAATGTGCTCCGCGGAAAGGGAAGTGGCCGCAGAGACAAGGCAGTGGTCGGATGAGCCAAGAGGAGAAGTAACATGAATACGGTAAGAGTTGGGACGATCAGTTAGGAATAGGTCGAGGAGATGAGTGTTATGATTATCGTTGTCGGAGATCCGTGTTGGATTATTGATAAGTTGAGTGGGATTGTAGGAAGCAGTGAACAGTTCTCCCTTGACACCAACAGGCTCAGTGATGACAGAAAAAAAGTAAACCAGTCCTTACTGTGAATATTGAAGTCTCCCAGCATTGAGTTCGGCAGATGGATAATTTCTTAATGTATTAATAGACTGAGAAAGCGGCTCAAACAGGGTGGTGTGATAGGAGCATTAGGAGAAGGATATACACAGTAAAAGTATTTAATAGTCTTAGAGGTAGTGAGTGTATAGAAAGAGTAGTCAAAGTTAGGAGAAGTAAAGTTCGAAATAACTCTAAAACAATCTCAGACTTCAAGTAAGAGCAAATGCACCTTTCAATCTGAGATTGTGAAGAAAGTTGTAACTAGGAAAGTTGAAGTGAGATGAGAGAAGAGAAGCGAAAATTTGAGTTTCAGTTAAAAAAAGAAGAGATTTTGTTTTACAGATTGAAGATGATAGTGAACAGAATCGAGATTCACACTTGATGAATTAGGAAGGAGGAGGATTATGTAACCGATGAACAGAAGTTGTTTGGTTCAAATGGAATGGAATATTGGTGTCTGTTATTTATGTACCAGACAATATATATATATATATATATATATAATATATATATATATATATATATATATATATATACATTTTAACTGCAAACACGCAGTATAATTAACGTAAAGAACGACGCTTGTATAGGAGAATATTCTGCGCGTATGTAGAAGAATTACGGCATTTGATCGGGTGAGGCCCGTGGTGTAATGGTTATCATATCTGACCGGCAATCGGAAGATCCCGGGTTCGATTCCCGGGTGGTTACCTCATTTTTTAATGTGTTTCGTTCTCTCTCCTCATCTTGCGCGGAATATTCTCCTATTCAAGCGTCGTTCTTTACGATATATATATGTTGGGGTAAATGTGATAAATTGGTAATTATGCATAATTATCGGTAATTATGCATAATTGAAAATATCATGACTTAACCTAACCAATTGTCAAGGGCGTATAGTTGACCTAACCGGGCATTCAATTGACCAAACCTTGAATGCCCTGTTAGGTCAATTGAATTGAATGCCAGGTTAGGTCAATTGAATGCCCGGTTAGGTCAACTGTACGCCCTTGACAAATGGTTAGGTTAAGTCATGATATTTTCAATTATGCATAATTACCAATTTATCACATTTACCCCAACACATATATATATATAATATATAAATCCAATATTTTAAATGAAATGTATGGTTGTTACTTAATAAGATGAATGAAAGAAATGGAAGATTATGGTAGGATTCCACTGAATACATTTTAGGAAAAAATACCATAAAAGGATATGTGAGGCAAGAAAACATGCGTTGGAATCGACAACAGCTTCAAGATATCATTTTCCACCTTCTTTTATGCGAAAATCTCTTGAGTAAATTAGATGAGAGAGCAAATATGTGGAAGAGGGAGAAGGTGAGAGGAACGAGTGGATGAAAAGAGAAGGAGATGCGAAATTGTGCGTATGGGAGAGCCCTCTGCAACAGCCAACCTGAACACGCAAATACGTACGTACTCTCAGAATTAAAAACCATTTTCGTTGACCCAAATTAAAAATTGATTGAACAAGGTGCGAAATTCTGGAAAGTGTGAATCTTTTACTACACGATTTCGCTCGTTTGCTTTCTATTTTCAATCCCTTTTACTTACAAATTTCCCCTCTTTTAGTTTAAATATTTATGCCTTTTGGTGGCACTTATGGCACTCTTTTTGATTGGCATCGGTTGAGTCACTCTCATTTGGGAAAGGTTTTCTACGCAGCAAAACATAACAAATTAATGTCATTCTCCAGAAAAATGTTATTTTTAACTACTGAAATCTACTTTTAACATTTAATATTAATTTATATATTAATTTATATGGAATTTAAATTTTATTTAAAATTTAATATAAAATTATTTTAAGTTTTCTTTACGTTAAAAATTTGTATTAAATTTTTTAAATTCAATTATTAAATTATTTAACGTTTTTGTATTGTAATAATTTACAGCTTTCGGATCACTTGAAGATCCGGGCCCCCAGCCTTCTTTAGTTAGCCTTATAAGGCTAACTAACGAAAATATCACGACTTAACCTAACCAGTCGTCAAGGGCGTACAGTTGACCTAACGATTGGTTAGGTTAAGTCGTGATATTTTCGTTAGTTAGCCTTATAAGGCTAACTAACGAAGGCTGGGGCCCCTGATCTTCAGGTGATCTTAGGGTTGCCAGATTTTTCAAATGCCCATGCGGGACAAAAAAATTTCTGAGGTTTTTTTTTAAGACCAAATTTTTTTTCAAATTGAAACTAGATTTCTTCAACAGTTACAACAAAAAAAATTAGAAAAATTTTATTACAATAATATTTAACAATTAAACATCGTGAATAAATTGAAATTATTATACATAATATTAAAATTCTAAATCAATTCATCCCTAAAATATTTGCTTAAAAAATATTTTTTGCGGGACATTTTGAACGCGGGATTTTGACGCTGGATTTTGACGCGGGATTTTTGGATCAAATGCGGGACTATCCTGTAAAATCACCCGCGGTGATCCCAGTTTTCAAACAAACAAACAATCTTTATTAAAAAAAAGAATATATTATGTAAGGAATCCAATATTAAATAGTTTAAGCTAAATATTAAAGTCATAGATTCATGGATTTACAGAATATTGGCATTTATATTTAATTTTGCATTTAGTTGAGGGGAGGGGGAGAATCTAATCAAAAATATTTTTATCTAAATACGTCGTTGGGAAGCAGGAAAAGCTTTTCAGGCAAAATCTTTAAGATTCATTTCAATTTTTGCAAAGGAAAATAATAAAATAAAATAGAAAAAATGGAAACTGAATAAAATGTTATAAACACCAAATTTGGTGAATCAGTTTAAGACTATTAAAACTGAAGCCCCCAAATGTCAATCGCCCTTGACGATTGGTTAGGTTTAGTCGTGATATTTTCGTTAAACTAACGAAAATATTACGACTTAGCCTAATCATCGTCAGTGTGTGTATATATATATATATATATATTATATATATATATATATAATATATATACAAAACAACAAAAATATCACCAACTAAACCTAACCAATCGTTCAAGGGCGAGTGACATTGGGGTAGGGTTGCCAGACGTCCCGCATTCTGCGGGACAGTCCCACATTTGATCCAAAAATCAAGCATTATTAAGCATTGTTTTAATAAAAAAATTCTAATTTTGCTTCTTGTAACCGTTGAGGAAATCTAGTTTCAATTTGAAAAAAAAATTGGTTTTAAAAAAAAACTTTACAAATTTTGTCCCGCATTCTGCGGGACAAAATCTGGCAACCCTACATTGGGGGCTTATTAAAATTGCGGGGATTTAACGGAAAAGTATCTAAAATTGAGATAATGTTAGAAATAACAGAAAAGAAATGTGGTGATAGTACTAAAATTGGTACTTGTGGGTTATCTCCCCCCCCCCCACCAATTTTGACAGAATATTTTCGTTAAAACTAACGAAAATATGACGACTTAACCTAACCAATTATATATAATTATCAAGGGCGTACAGTTGATCTATTATTAATTATAACATTGTTTGTTTCTGGAATAGTATTTACTATTTACTAATAGATCAACTGTACGCCCTCGATAATTGGTTAGGTTAAGTCGTGATATTTTCGTTAGTTTTAACGAAAATATTCTGTCAAAATTGGTGTGGGGTGGGTGGGGGGGGGGGGAGATAACCTACAAGTACCCAAAAATTTCATTAATTTACATTATTCCATATAAAAAAATGAGGTAATTTTTTAGGAAACATTTCGGATCACCTGAAGATCAGGGCCCCCAGCCTTCTTTAGTTAGCTTTATAAGGCTAACTAACGAAAATATCACGACCTAACCTAACCAATCCTTAGGTCAACTGAACGCCCTTGACGACTGGTTAGGTTCGGTCGTTATAGTTTCGTTAGTTAGCCTTATAAAGCTAATTAAAGAAGGCTGGGGTCCCTGATCTTCAGGTGATCCCATATTTGTATAGTGAACAGTACAGGTACTAAATAAAATAGTACATCGACAAACGTAAGAACCAGTTTGATTAAGCACTTCTTTGAAGTTTAATGCGAGCAACATTATCTTTGTAAACTAAACTAATAATTAAAGCTGTAATCAGCCAGCTGATATAAGGTTTAAAATGAATGGTGAAGTAATTGAGGAAGTACAAGAGTTTAAGTATTTGGGTCAAACTATTACCAGCTCCTTGAGTGATGACTCGGATATAAGAAAACAATCTCGAAGCCTGTGTGCTAAAGCGAATATGACCATAAGGAACTTTCGATTCTGTACAAGTGAAGCTAAAGACACTCTCTTTCGTACTTTCTGCAGTAATATGTACAGACAGCAACTCTGGGTGAATTATAAAAAAAGGTTCTGGCAGAACCCTAAATTTGCTGCACAACAGGTCTTTTAGACTCGTACATAAATTACCCACGGGATGCTCAGCTTCGCAAATGTTTGCTACCCGCAATGTCCCGAGCTTCACGGTGGTAACAAGACGTGCTTAACACAGTCTGGTGCAAAGAGTTAAAAAATCAACCAACCCGATTATCCAAGCTATCCATGAGTCCTGCCATTTATCCTCTTAGCTATGGACTTCTTGGTACGAAAACGTCTGTCTGTAGCTCCACTTAACTTCAACATTACAGTATTATTTCTAATCAATTGTATATATTTCTATCCTTAGTATATGAACTGTCATTGTATTAATAATATTTGTCACATGGACTATAGTCTGCCAATAAACCTTTTTCATTTTCATTTTCATTTTAAATAGACAAACAAATCATGGATTTCGTTTACTCCTAAAATATAGCTTGTTTGAAAGCAAATTTAGCAATCTAGTTCATATCCGTGGAAGAAAATCTGCATTATTCTTTGTTTATAGTTGTGGTCTTCAAAAGAGGCATCAATAATTTGTTCTCGTGTATTTATGGGTTTGTTTTAGATTTGTTTTAAATTTCTAACCTTATAAATTGACCGCGCATCACAGTTGTTTCACTCAGTTAGAATAATTATCATCCGGAAACATAACGTCAGTAGGCACTGTAATAATAATATAATAATAATAATAATAATAATAATAATAATGTTGAAATTCTTGTTTAAATTCGGTGCGTCTAGTCTCCACATCGCACTTATAATCTGCAGTTTCAAACAGCGCCACAAGTGCATTGTCTGAAACTGCAGATTATAAGTGCGATATTTTCAGAGTTCAAAACATTGAATCAGGTTAAATACAGGGCGTCCCAAAAAAATGTATACACACTTTAACAGCTGATAGCTCAATTGATGTTTCTTTCTTTCCAAGTTAAACCCATTAGAATTAATAATGGCAGTCAGACTAAGCTTTGAACAAAGGAAATTCATTCTAAAATGCTACTGGAAGTGTGAAAACGCAGTTGAAGTGCAAAGACAGTTTAGGAGGGAGTTTCAAACAGATCCACCAACGCGACTTACCATCACTCGAATTAGAGATAAGTCGTGAGGTAGGAATTTCAGAATCGTCTGTCCAACGCATTTTGAAGCGCTGTCAATGGAAAAGTTACATTCCAAGATTAGTCCATGCTATTAATGAAGATGATCCGGACCGAAGAGTGGAGTATTGCGAGTGGTACTTGGCACGATGTGGATGTGGATTGGACGAAGGGGTTTCGTAGAATACCCTCCGCGTTCACCAGACCTCACACCACTAGACTTTTTTTATGGGGATACTTAAAAGACAAAGTCTACGCTATAAAACCTGCAACAGTCGCTGAATTGAGAGCAGCCATTGAACGAGAATGCACACAAATACCAAACGAAATGTTTCGTGATGTTTGCGATTCCATTGCTTCGCGTTATCAGCAGTGCCTGGACCAGAACGGACGTCAGTTTGAAAACAGGCGTTGACGAAACAATTAAATAATGTCTGTAGATTCTATTACATTTTGAAAATGAAATGTATTATAATAAACACTGCCTTTATAATTATTTAAAGTGTGTATACATTTTTTGGGACGCCCTGTAGTTTTGAAACTACTAATAGACGTATAAGGTAGATTGGACGTTGCCTTATTTAAACAGCAACTCGGTGAGCTGTAAAAACAAACCCACAAACCCACAGTGATGTTGAACCACGTACGAAAGCCCTCCTATTTCCTTAGTACTTTAGCTACGAGCTGCTCGTACCCTGAAATGATCGTATGGGGAGAAACGGCTCTGTATGTAAAAATATGCCAAACTCTTCATACTTCAACTTAAACTATGAGTGCATCGATGATTTTATATATATATATATATATATATATATATATATATATAT
>JAJOZX010004275.1:252500-421436 GCA_023014485.1 Bathynomus jamesi
CACATTAGGGCGGATCGAAAATGAGGTTTTTAAACGTTTTTTCGAAATTCAAATATGGCTAGTGCGGAAAATATGTGGGTGCTATAGATAATGACTGTGCATAAATATTAGTCCTGCGAAATTATATCTTCAGGTGCCACAAAGCCGTCGAAAAAAGTGAAATATAATGATTTTCTTATATTCTGCATTAGTACAATAACTGAAACTTACTTGTTATTATTATATATTAAGTGTTCCAATTACCAAAATAGTTACTGAATTACGCAGCTCTTAGTTTATTTAGATCAATGTCTTTTGATTAATGATCTAAATAATCCAGAACTCACCACGAGGAGGTGGCTGCGTGTCGAGCTCCACCCATGCCCTCCCAACCACCCATCCTTGCGCATGTTTTTTTCTATTAACGTTTTATTTAAACTTTATATTCAGCTTTACTTTCGAATGATGGCATTTTTTTACGTGACTGAAGTGTTGATCTTATGAAGCCATCTCGCGCGTTCAATCCAAATACTTTTGATGATGCTTCAGTCACTAATTTTACCATTCTTTCTACTACTTGTGTATGACAAGGGAATTTCTCGAATGGAGGGGTACTCTTGTTTTCTATGAATTCTTCAATCTCATTTCTGTCAGGTGTCTTGTCACAGGTGGTTCAGTGACAATGCATTTTTGCCAATTAATTAAATCAGTATAATCAGTAGCTTCAAATTGAATAACAGGTACTGTGAAACGCCTCACAACTTTTTCCTTGTTTGTTTTGCCTTGCTTTCTTTATTCGCCTCCACGCTAATTCTCTTATGGCGCTGCGGTCGTCATGAATCATTGATGCTAGAATATTTTCTGGATTTGCAAAAAATGCATTTCTTTGCATGACAGGGTTTACAATATCCTTTACTTCGTCATTCAGTGTTCTTGTTAGTTCAATAGTTTTGAAAACATGTTTTGAGCCATTGACAAAAGACGTACTTTGCTTAATAGAAACCACATTGGGATGTAGACCTTCATTATAAAAGAAGCAATGTTCATGAGGTTCTTCAGATGGACTTACAGTTGAAACGTATAGACGAAGCAAACGATTTGCTGTAGTCAGCCATCGTGAATGTGCCATTTTGCCTGGACTACGATGAGCAAGATCTGGAGAGCAATATCCCTTTGTTATGGCCTGATGAATATCAATTAGATTTTTTGGTCGGTGCTAAGATCTTCACAGTCTACAGTTGGTTCCTCAGCATCAATCCTTTCAAACTCGACAATAGGAAGACTCTCACAGTTCTCTAATTCCCTGCCAATAGGACCGGTGAATCCGCGGGGGCCAGATGTTTTCCATCCAGCTTTGCAACTAAATGGCGTAATGGCAATTCATTGGCATGGAGCTGGCACACTAAATGTTGAACTGGCTTCTTCAGCTTCAATTCTATAAGCCTTATAACGCCTCCCTTTTCTCCAGTGTTGACTGCTGCACCATCGCATCCAATGGCAACAAGGTTTTCCAGGTTCATGTCATTATTTCCAATATACTCAAACATTCCTTTACATATTTCTTCAGCTGATCCAGAATTCACAGAATAATGGCCCAAATAATCTGAACCAGGTTCTCTCACTAAAGTGATATGTTCTTCTGTTACCTTCTTCTGATATACTTTGGACTCTTTTTTTTCTTGGAAGAGTGTAGAATCTTTTCGACCATCAAAATAGATTCCTCTGATTGGGACCTGATTTTGATCTTTCATAATTTCTGATCTCTTCTTTTGTCTTTCTCTTCTGATTTTACTCCTATCCACTACTTCAGATGTATTGTCAATAGAAACTTCTCCAATATCTTGCAATACTGCACTAACAATGAATGCTGCAGCTCGATCTGAAACTGCAGTCCTGTCACAAGCAGTAGCCACTGAAGGTAGATTTGTAGTTTTCCTTTTCTTGAATAATTGTTCTTCAGGTTGTTCGAGCTTTCTCTTCGAGCTAACTGGCTCTGGAAATGTATCGTCT
Organism: Bathynomus jamesi; assembly: GCA_023014485.1. NCBI lineage: Eukaryota > Metazoa > Arthropoda > Malacostraca > Isopoda > Cirolanidae > Bathynomus > Bathynomus jamesi. The sequence continues at coordinate 254,490 of JAJOZX010004275.1, forward strand.
GATATTTCGCCAGATTCACTTTCACTATTTGATGTCGATGATGATAATTCAACATTTGTATCCTGCAATTTCTCCTGTGAAGATTCTTTGGTGAGCCTCACAGCTTCTTTTGCTTTCTTAGCAACGTAGATGCTTTTTTCTTTGAGAGTGTAATAGCGACTCTATCAATAAACAGTTTTCTTTCACTCCTTTGATCTAAGAGGAACGTCACTTCTACGTTCAAGAGAAGAGACAGGACATTAATGATTCCCCTGCTAAAAACACTGATTATACCAAAACTTGAATACTGCTCACTTTTGACGTCCCCATATAAAAAGGAAGAAACTAATAAACTAGAAGAAACGCAAAGGCATTTCACAGCCAAGATTGATGGCTGCAAAGAACTCAACTACTGGGAAAGACTACGTAAACTAAATCTGTACTCACTGGAAAGAAGAAGAGAGAGGTACATCATAATCTACATATGGAAAATGATCGAAAAACTGGTACCAAACCTAAAACTAAACCCAATTACCATTCAAACAACACTGGAAAATAGGAAAGGCAGAATGTGTAGTGTTCCCAAATTAAAGGCACGACAAGGGACCTCCTCAACTCTGAAGGAAAATAGCTTGGTTGTCAGGGGGCCAAGACTTTTCAACCAGCTTCCTAAGGACCTCAGAAACGTAATGGGGTCAAAGTTGAAGTCTATATATATATATATATATATATATATATATATATATATATATATATATATATATATATATATATATATATATATATATATATGGTTGTTTACATTTCCAATATGTTTAAGTTAAAACACTTTCACATAATAGCCATCATTCGTCGCTACTATGCGTATTCCACGTTCGAACGCCGTTAGGGCATTATGAAGATGCTCTTGTGAAATGGACCCAATGATCTCTCTTCTCTGACGGAGTTCCATCAGATCCCTGGGTTTGTCACGATACACCGGTATTGTCAGGGCCGACGAGAGCTGCCACGGGCCCCGGGGAAGGATTCGTATATGGGCCCCCCCCTGTTCACTCAGTATTTTATTATGAATGTTTTTTGTGTACATAACAAGCAAACTGATTATATCTCCAAGTCACTATTCAAAACATACAGTATGAATAAACAACTCAGAAGAAAATGACCATTTTATTTTTCGAATCAATTATATTAATTGTATCACCATACAATTTACAAATGCAGTACCAGTCCATGCCGGCAAGACAATTGTTTACTGCAAGATTTTCATAATTAGAAGTGTACTTTCTTTGCCTTCTCTCTAGCAAAGTGGTAAATGATTCTGATGAAATTTAAAGTACGGGCTAACTGGCTTTCAATTACAATGGTTTCCAGATCTGTCAGTCGGTCTTGGGCATTGGTGGACCGCAGACAATATTTTATCTGTTTCAGTTTGACTATGATAATCTCTATAAAATGTATGTTCATTAATTATATTTCCCCTGTTATTTAATTAATTGCTTTATTAATATTTTAGATTTTATTCTCCTTCTTTCTGGGCCCCCTAGAGGTCCGAGCCCCTGGGATTTAACCCTGCTTCCCCGCCCTCTCTCCCATAGATAAAAATCCAAAGGGGTTAAGGCGGATTAAGTCCGGTAATTTTGTTTGTTTAATGGATACTTTTAAACCGGGAATTAACCGGGCATCAACTAGGTATAGTTTACTCATTTTTTGGTAATGATCGGGCAAGCCTTATTGAAAGCGGCCCACAGTGTTCCCTGAAACTTTTTAAATTTGGTAATTTGATAATCATGTATATTCATGCTTGATATTCCCTCTATGGGGGCGTTACACCAGGGATTTAAAAGAAATACTGTCATTCCATCGAGCGCAGGGAGTTAATAAGAAAAACTCCTCTGGACGCTAAAGCGTTATATGCGCCAGGTTGTAATATCTTTTACTTTGTCGTAGCTTAGTGGTTAGCGCCCTTGCCTTCTACTCGAGAGAAGCTGGGTTCGAATCCTGTGTGGGGCAAATTTATATACAGGGTGGCGCAAAAGGAACAATTTAAAAGCATAGTTCCTATGTGTCCTGACTTTTGAGTAATATATGGGGCCTATATATACATATATATAGTCGAAATTACATATTCTAATATTGTTTTTATCGGAATTAATATTAATTAATTGATTAAATTCCTCCAAAAATTTAATAAAATCGAATGCTAAAGGAAGGTTGAAAGTTGTACAAAAACTTTAGCAAATGGACGTTTTCGGTCCCTGACGCTGAATCAGGAAATAATTCATCCATTTTTCAAACGAAAGTCAAACAGCAAAAAATCCAAATGACAAAGTTACACATTGGCTTCGTAGACTTTATGAGACTCACGCGTTCTGTCCGCCTCATATTTATAAGGAAAAGGTTTAGGATTATACGAATGTTTGCTGTTAATTTAAAGTTAACTTTTAAAGTAATAAAATATACAGGGTGTCCCATAAATCCGGTCTCATATTGAAATTTATTTTAAATTAAATTTAAAAAAGTAATGCATTAGAATTAAAACATGTTCAAACTGAGGTCTTGGTTTGGGCTCTATTTTTTTTTTGCTGCAGGTAGAATAACACACAATGGCTAATATGGAAGTGGGTTACACTCGTGAGGAAAAGCTCCCAAAAGAAGACATCAATTTGAACATTTGTTTTATTTCTAATATATTACTTTTGTAAATATAATTTAAAATAAATTTTTCTATGAGACCCGACTTATGGGACACCCTGTATATTATTTCATTATTGTAAATATGTGACAGGTCACGCACTAAAATGACAAAACTATGAAATAACAAAAACTTGTCACTGACATGTCACACGGTTCTACAGTGATTTCAATGGAAGCCTTACAGAGTGAAGTGACGTGACCAAACTTGTCAGAAATGTGCCTGTTTCAGGTTCGAAACGGTCACTGCTTCCCTCATTTTTTGTCACGTCATTTCACTCAGTTCGCTCAACGTAGTAAGTTCGAGGAAGATGTGATGACGTAGCTATGCGTATATACTGATATCACGTCAGTAACATGTTATGACAGTATTAGGTTACTTTGGTGTGACCTGCATAAGTAAGTGTTCATTGTCGTACATTACGGGACAATAACCAATGAAGAGGACCAGAAACTGGCACAACGCTCAGGCCAACTAATGCGGTCCATTGCTCTAATTCCTCTATTATTATTATTCGCATCATCAGGATTCGAACACCCGACCTCAGTGTCTTTACTTCCCTTATAGGTAAACAGTGCATTACAAGACAAGCCAAAATTAGACAGTCCATCTCTTAAAGCCATTTTATATATATATATACAGTATATATATATGTGTGTGTGTGTGTGTGTGTGTGTGCTGTCTTTTCATTTTGTTTTATTTACGTTTATGTTCGTGTAAATACTCTTCTGAGGCTTGTTTAATTTGTGTTTTACGCGTCCTTTGTCGCGGTGTCGAAACAGATCCGACAGAGAGTGTTGTCTTATTGTTCCCTCGCTGACCACATTCTGTTCCTTCTGTGAGTTGAGAATTCTTTTTGATCTTTATCGCTTTGCAACAGAACAAACCCTAGTTTGTTTTCTGTCCTAATTATAGTGACGCTTCTAAACAGAACAAACCCTAGTTTGTTTTCTGTCCTAATTACAGTGACGCTTCTAAACAGAACAAACCCTAGTTTGTTTTCTGTCCTAATTACAGTGACGCTTCTAAACAGAACAAACCCTAGTTTGTTTTCTGTCCTAATTACAGTCGCGCTTCTATTGTATGTAGAATGTTTGTGAAGAATATTGGTGTGGAATGTCTTTATACAACCTTCCTTTAATGGAAAAGTTGTATATTATCTGGCTGTTATAAAGTCTTTGCCGTTTGCCATTTCGTTCTAATTCAAATAAGAAAAATTTATTGTATTTTAAAAACACCTCATTTTAAAGCTTACGTAATTATCAAAGTTTTTTTTACACACTTCACAATTCAACATATTCTCTCTCTTCAGCACTACAACGTTCGACACCCTATTTTACAAAATTTTAAACAGATTTTTGATTTGTTACTGTGATTTGGAGGTCTTTTTTTTTCTAATTCGTGGCTTCAGTTCTGCCAAATGTTTGGTTTTGTGACGTAAACGATACTCTTTACCCTAAAAAAGAGGTCCAAAGGGATTAAGGTTGGGTAAGAGTGGTGGCCACAAAACGTTTCCTCTTCTTCCGATCCAATTTCCTGCCGAAGTTTAGTTAGAAAATTCTCTAACATTTAAAGCATAGTGACAGTGTGCTTGTTGGAAAATTGATCTTGTTGGAAAATTAATCTTGTTGGAAAATTGATCTGTTCTCATGTCTTTGGCTTTAAATCGTCATACTTCTCTTCATGGGGTAGCATCAAGAGAATCATTGACGCCACAAAGTCAACATTTCGTAAACTGGCAGCTCAGATCGAAACGACAATCCTCCACATCACACATCAACAAATGAAAAGGATGTTTCAATCTTTGCAAAATAAGGTTGAATGTTGTACAGTTATGAATGGAGACTATGTTGAAGCGTGAAGTATGCCAAAAAAAACTTTGATAACACTGGCCAACAAAATGAAACTTTTTTTTCTCATCACAAACATGATCACACTTTTCTTAATGCATTTTTCGCGCTGATTCCGAATCTGGTTTTATTTTTTCTAGCACGTATAGTTATATAGATACACTGGTTTTGATATTTTTAAGTTTTTGATATTGCTAAGAAAATTTATGGATGTATAGATCACACTTAGGAATGCTAAACAACAAATACATCATATACCTTATTCAATGTACTTATAAATAAAGAATATATACATTATTTTATTAAAAGCGCTGTGAGTGTGATTTCCTTTTGTAAATTTGGCCTGGATTGTCACGATACAGCATCCAACAATGGTCCGCCATCATGCTTTCATTCCAATATCCTTGGTAGCGCTTCTCCATCATCTGAATATCTTGATGGAAGCGCTCTCCTTGCTCGTCACTCACTGCACCAAGGTTTTCAGGAAAGAAATCTAAGTGGGAATGCAGGAAGTGAATTTTTAACGACATTCGACACTCCATTTCTTTGAAGGCATCAAGGAGGTTCTTGACTCCATCCTTATACGCAGGTGACTTGTTGCTTCCAAGAAAGTTTTCACATATCCATTTGAACGCCAGCCAAGCCTTCAATTCCAGCGGACTTAGGACTTTTTCAAATTCAGTGTCATTCAAAACCTCCCTTATTTGTGGCCCAACAAAAATTCCTTCCTTCAATTTTGCTGCAGTAACCTTCGGAAATTTCCTTGAAAGGTATTGGAACCCTTCAGAATTGACTTTACCCAGTGATTTAACAAAATTCTTCATTAAACCAAGTTTAATGTGAAGAGGTGGCAGATAGATCTTTTGGGGATCCACTAAAGGGACAGACTGGACATTGCTTATCCCTGGGACATATGTATACCTAAGTGGCCAGTCACTTTTGGTGTAATGTTCTATAGTGGCGCGACTGTCTCACAGGCAAAGGAAACAACAAAATTTTGTGAATCCTGACTGCATACCCATAAGCATTCCTATAAATTTTAGATCTCCACAAACATTCCATTGATGACTGTCGTATTTGATTGCCTTAAGTAGTATATCCATATTGTCATATGTCTCTTTTAGATGGACGGAATGGGCAATGGGATGGATGGCATTATATTACCATTATGCAAAAGAACTGCTTTCAGGCTTCTCTGCGACGAATCAATAAAGAGGCGCCACTCAGATGCCACATACGTCTGAGATATGGCTGTAAATAGTCCATTGATGTCATGGCAATAACAGAGAGGACCTTCTACTGAAAAGAATGCTGTTAATTCAAAATTCCGCTTTCGGTAGTAACTAATACGAACATTGTTCTCAAGTAAATTGTTCTCCTTTAGTCTTGAGGCTAGAAGCTCTGATTTCTCTTAGACAGCGATAAGTCTCTAACAAGATCATTCAACTGTCCTTGGGTTAACTTTTTAGGCTCTAAATGTCTACCTTCAAAAGTGTACTCTGGTTCTGTAGATGGTCCGGAAACGCCAGTTGCACCTTCATCACTTTCCATGTCATCTATGATAGAATCTAGCCTATCACTTGGGGGAACTGGAATGGGCAATGTTTCATCATGTTTTACTGGTCTACGTGCTGAATCCAAGTTTGGATATACAATCTGGTGTTTGTTCTTGGCAGAAAACCCCATTAAGTTCACACTACAAAAATAACAGTCTTCATGATGATCTCTCGGCTCCCTCCATATCATGGGTATGGCAAATGGCATTGAAGCTTTCTTTTGTTAAGCCAATCACGTAATCCATTTGAACAGCCAGAACAGATTTGATGTGGCGCCCATGGTTTATCTTGGTCACCTAGATGGCAACCAAAGTATAGCTTGTATATTTTCTTAATGTCGGTTGTAATACTTCGTCGCTGTGTTTTAGTTGTCAACTGGCCGCATACGAAACAGAACTTGTCGGGTCATTCTTACATTGTCGAGGCATGTTGACTGACCTGAGCAAACTATAAATTCAAAAAAAATGTACACCAACTTGACAAGTTCTTGGACTGGACTGATCTTTTGACACACAAAGCACGGCGTTGTTGCCTGAATCACAATGCTGCTAGACGTAAAAGCTCACACCTGAAATACATAAGATGTATAATTAAGATAATTGAAATAAATAAGATGAATAAACTAAAAAAACACAATAAAATAAACACAATCAAATGTTGAAATATTAGTATTTTGCCATTTAAAATGGTTAAATCTGTGTAGTTATATATATGCCTTCATCTTGAAAACTATACGTGCTAGGAAAACTCTGAATGCAGTTTTGGAATGAGCGTGAAAAATGCTATCCAGCCACCACAAATTTTACTCTGATGAAAAATCTTTGTTGACCAGTGTAATTAAGCTTTATAATGTCATTTACTATGATAATGAAAACCCACTCTAATAGACAGAGTTTATTTCCACAACAGTTTCGATGCTCACTGGCATCCTCTTCGGGTGGCTACAGAAATACGAAACTGTTGTGGAAATAAACTGTCTATTAGAGTGGGGTTTTATTATCATATTTTGAAGTGAAGTTTTTTGCATTTATCATTTACTAATTTTGTCCAACATCAAAAAAGTAAAATGTTCATAAATTTTAAAACCTATCAAGGACTTTATAACAAATTTTCATTTAACAAGAAAATTACTTACGAAAGAGCGAATAAATTTTTATTTTTATTTTAAATTTATTTTGATTTTAAATAGTATTTACTGCTTTGAAGAAAAATTCAGAAATGATGATGAAATTCTGACTGAAACCTAATTAACCATCAAATATTCCATTAAAAAATAAGGAATTGCTTCAACACTGAAAAATATATCCCCAAAAATATTATGGAAATTTCAAGCGAAATTATATTGTGTACAGATGATTAATATGCAGATAGATAAAAATATAGGTAGATAAATAGAGAGACAAACAGATAAATAGATAGATAGATAGATAGATAGAGAGATAGATAGATAGAAAGAGAGACAAACAGATAAAGAGAGAGAGAGAGAGAGAGAGAGAGAGAGAGTATAGTGGAGATATGAAGCGGAGAATGATTCCATAATTACAGTAACAGATTGGCTCAATCCAAACTGATGGAGATATTGAGCTGCAATGGCTCTCATGAGAGTTCTCATAATGACATTTTTCTTATTTGACGAAAATTTACAGTTTTGCTGAATTCATAAATTTTTTAATTTTTATATTAAAACTGTAAATGTTCCAAACCTGTAAAAAGAGGAACTCGTGAATTGAAAGTAGGCAGTAATGAAGCTCTTCGTATTGGCTTCTAATAGACTGTAAATTACGATAAAGAAAAGGACCATTCGTTCTTTCATCAAAAACGCTTCATTTAAAAATAAAGGTCATAGAGAAAGTTGTAGGTTACAGGTTAAGTTACGTTAAATGAAGATTCTGCATTTATGTTACACTAAGTTAGGTTAAATTATTAGATCAAATTGTTAGGGTAGGTTATATTAATTTATTTTTAATCGTCTACTCGTATGTTTGCAGGTCCAAACACCTTTCTCAAAAAGTGCAACTAAGAAAAGTTTCTCGATGTTTCTGTAGAATTTGGTTCATCGGTCAAAAAAGTTTCACTTTCGAAAGGTCGCAGTGGCTTACAAATAATGTTGTTTAACTGGGTTGTTTAACCTCCTTCTCAACGTCTAAGGTCATATGATGGAGGGGACCTATAGCTTTACGTGACATTCGAACCGCAGATCGCTACATAATCTGGTCGCAGAGGACGGTCTCCCATCCACCTACTCTCCAGATCCGGACTTACAAGCCAACCAGGGAAAGAATTACTCTATGAAACCTTATATATATATATATATATATATATATATATATACATTTCCTTTTGGGGCTAAAGTTTTAATATATTCCACAAGTGTGTACTAAATATCACGAGAAAAGGTCACCTTTACGAAGCTTCCTCCTGCTGGAACAGTTCTTAATGAAGTCTATGCGTCTGGAGTTCGTCACAGTGTATTGTAGACATCACAAATCCTCGTTATCAGCAGAAATCTGTACCGAAGAAATTTTCCTAGGTACCTGTGTCAAGTTTCGATAAAAGACGCCTTCTGCGTCAAGGAATATTTATCATCAAAGGCTTGACACAACGGTCGATCTCTCGCAAACACTCCCACGATATTGTAAGCAGATTTCAAGAAAATAAACCAGTGGGAAACCAAGTTGAAGTTTTACTCCATTTTCACATCACTCGTGCTGCAGGAAGCATCTCTGGTTTATAGACACTCAACGCCCTTCATGTACTTTAACTCAGTGCTTGTAGACCCTCTTTTTGCGTCCTACTCCTGCTTCAGCCAAAATACCGTTATAGCAATTCAACGTATGTCCAAACATTCCTCTTAGTTGTGTCTGCGCATAGAACTTATATCATGTGTCTTTAATGGAACTATTAATTCAAATAAACAATAAATTATTATTATTATTATTGTACAATTTAATATAATTTATTATTTGTTGTTCTATTTTGCATTGTGTATTTTTACTAACGATTAATTCATAAGTTTCAAGTCCTTTGTAATTAACTTTGATTTATAACCATTTGCATTATTGTGTTGTTATGTACCGTATTATATTAATCATTGCAATATTAAGTTTGTTAATGAAAGGAAAATAATTGTTCGTTCTATTCCTTTCCTTGCTGACTGAGAAATCAATGGTGACCCAAAATAATGAATTAACTCTTCAAAATCTCGTCAATCTTTTTAATTATAAATTACTGCAGCCTATCTGCAAACTGGTAGCATATACAAATAGGCTTTACAAATTCATCTTATGTTGGTGCCTACAAATTGGTAACTACAAATTGGTAAATACCAGTACCCGGAGTGACACGGTCATCCTCCTACAGTGAAATTTGTGCAAAAACAATTGAGCCGAAAAGAAAATGTTCTTGCACAAATTTCAGTTAATATCCTTTTCCAATTTCACTTTTCATATATATATATATATATTTTTTTTTCTTATGCAGAAAGGAAAAGCCAAGGGCGGCGCTCGCAAATATGCCCCCCCCCTCCCCCAATATACAAAGGAAAGGTCCGAAATCAAATAAGGTCCCCAAGGTTCACGACGTTATTTTTTTTATTTTTATAAATTTTGAAAAGATTGTGTAGCGTTTAAAATACATGTATGTGTAGTGAACAATGAAGGGAGAAGTTTGTGTTTGAGACCATGCCGGACTGCTCACAGGGTAGATGAGACACGGAAAAAGATTAGTTGAAGAGGACAGTGACAGGAGAAACGGAGTTCCAGCACCCCATGTCTCCTGCCTAACGTCCCCCCCCCCCCCGCCGAGTACTTCCCTGGTCGATTGGTGTCTACAATCTTCTCAAGTATATATCTATATATATAAGCTTATATATATATATATATATAAGACGTATGCAAACTGACTAACTTGCAAATTGCCTTAAATGGAACATAATTTGTTTTGACATTGATATCTATGATTACTTTTCATGTTTTCAGTAAACTGAGAAATTATATATATATATATATATATATGTGTGTATATATGAAAATATAAATCATTTGAATTGGTTGTCTAACCGATTCCTCTCTCTCTCTCTCTCTCTCTCTCTCTCTCTCTCTCTCTCTCTCTCTCTCTCTCTCTCTCTTCTCGTTAAAGAAACTTGATTTGAGTTTCTCCTACGGTAAAGCTATGCATTATATGAGCACTTGTTTCGTAGATATTAAGCAAAGTACATAGAAAAGTTATATTTTTGTATGTGGCCTGTGCGTGGAAGTAATCTGGAAAAAAGTTCGCAGAAGAAAAATCTATGTGACGTACACTAAAAATTTCGTAATCCTAAAATAAATAATTAATGATTGGTTAGGAAATAGAGATATGTCACGACTTTGTTCTTTTAGGGTTCGATACCGAATACACTGTCGTTCCTGAACACGTTTTTTCCAAGTACACACACACACACACACACACACACACACACACACACACACACATTTCTCGTTTCCCCATTCCTTTTCATACATGCTTAAAGAGGTTAGAAAATATATAGAGAAAATATATATATATATATATATATATATATATATATATATATATATATATATAGAGAGAGAGAGAGAGAGAGAGAGAGAGAGAGAGAGAGAGAGAGAGAGAACCCACTAGGATTCGAACCCAGGACCTCTTTAGTAGAAGCTGCCATTGTCCTATACAACAAGGTAAAAGTTAACACAACCTGGAGCATATTTCAATACCAGATGGAACACAACGCTTTCGCGACCAGAGTAACTTTAGGTGTTAGCTACCTTGCACTCGAACGCCAAAATGTTTTAACTTTTACCTTGTCTTAACACAATAGTAGTGGCTGTGGCTTCTACTCAAAAAGTCCTGGGTTCGAATCCTGGTTGAATCAATTTTGCTTAATGGAATATCGTGCATGTGTGATCATGCATTATATATATATATATATATATATATATATATATATATATAAAATGTGTATGTGTGTGTGCGTGCGTGTGTGTGCACGTGCGAACTTCAGTTTCTTCGTTAATAATAATAATAATAATAATAATAATAATAATAATAATAATAATAAAATAATAATAAAGGTTTTCTCTCTTTCCAGGATTTTTGCAGTGAATAGCTATTTTGTTCTTTTCAAAGGATGAAAGCAAAAATTTTAATAAATAAATTAAAACATTTAGTATAAATGACTAATAGCAAAACAAAAGCGAGAGAAAGCTGACACAAAGACATTAAATCTTACGTGAAAAACAAGAAAAGTTTAGAAAAAATCAAGAAAATCTTATAAACGAATAAAAAAATTCAAGATAAAGTATGCCATAATTAGATGCGATAAGAATAAAAAGTCAAATCAACACCCAAAAATAGTGGTCCCGCTGGCTGACAGGAAATGGCGGTCAATGTTTTGTTGCCTCTTTTAATTCCTTTGGGAGAACAGATAAATAATGGTAAGTAATTACTCTAATTATTTAATTAATAGAGATTCAACATTTATAAAGGAAATTACGGATCTTTCCGGTTTTAGGTCCGGCATTGGATTTTTTTCATATTTTTGGTATAGACGTAGATTTTTACGTTGATTCCATTTCCGCAATCCGTTTCTTGGAGAAATAAACACGAAAAAAGTTATGTGTAAGTTTATTACGTTTACAGGTTTCCAGAACACAGAACGGAACACACACCAAAGTTTGCTACTTGCCAAACTGCGCAATATCGTTCAGCATTTGGCGCACTAGATCTTTGCCTGCGTGTTGGCGACGCCAGAGAAACTCGCAGAGATACGAGTTGATCATGGAACGGTGCGTACCACAACGGTGCTTGTTACCGCGTTTGAGTTGGTTCCACGTCGACCCTATCCGTTGCGTGTGTGCTCCAGTTGAAGAGTCCACGAAGTTTTCGCTGTGGTTCACTGTTTTGTTATGAAAAAACATATGAATATACAAACAGAAGTAGTTTAGGTTAGGTTAGGTTAGGTTAGGTTAGGGTAGGGTAGGGTAGGTTAGGTTAGGACTCAGTGGTTCTGAACCGGTGTGCCGCGAAGCCTTCTGAGGTGTGCCGCGAAACAGTGACGGCAATTATATTTCTACTGGTATTTTGATGTGAAAATTTAGTATCGGCTAAATATTTAGTCTCAAACCAAAGTCTCATCCAGAACAAACTAAGTTTCGGTCTAAATTTCCAAGTAGTCCCAGTTTGAATAACCAAAGAAAACGTTTGAACCACAAAAAAAAAACATTTCTGGGGAACTTTAAACAAACTGCAAAAATAATTTTGATTATTATATTACAGAAAATGATGCTGATGAAATAATAATAATAATAAACATAATTAAATATTTATGAAAAATATAATTTTCGTATTATAATTAAAGGTATTTCTGTGTGTTTATATATAATATTAAAGTAATTTTTTAAGGATTTAAAAGATAATTCTTAAAGCCCGGTGGATGTCACGTGGTTTCATGAGAACGTCCGAAAACGTTCGTAAATCTAGTTGCCAGTTACCTAGTAAACTGCATAAAAACAGAATAGTAATTTGCTCTTACGGATTATTTTGTATAACTCCCAACTATTAGGTCTATAATTATTTTTTAGGATATAATTATAATCATTATATATATATCGTACATATATTTATAATTATTTATTATTAGATATAGATGTACGGCGCCTTAAGTTGACAGTACTGTGGGCTGTGGCTCTCAGTCTGCTTTGTTCCTATTTTGTGACAAAGTGGCTTTGCAGTGATATTCTAAATCTATTCAATGATAATTGCAGCACCTTCGAAATGGATAAATTTATTATAAGAAAACGCAGCAATGATGGTTCTGAAAACGAAAATAACGCTTTGAAAAACACCCAGATAAATAAACAGAGGAAGATTTCCAAAACTGTTCATCGCCATTATGATGAGAGTTATTTGAATTTCGGTTTTTCTTGGTATGGAAATGAAAATTGTCCTCTCCCATTATGTGTCGTGTGTGGTGAAAAACTGGCGAATGAAAGTATGGTTCTTAGCAAATTAAAAAGACATTTCACAGCTAAACATCCAAATGATCAGGGAAAAGACTTGAACTATTTCAAAAGATTATTATGCCAGCAATCAAAACAAGCAACTAATTTTGAAAAAAATCATAAAATTGTCTGATAAAGCTCAAATAGCTTCTTACGAAATCTCAGAAGCTATTGCCCAAGAAATGAAGCCACATACTATAGCGGAGTCACTTATTATACCTGTGTGCCGTAAAATTGTTAAGAGAATGTTTGGTAGCGAAGCAGAAAAAGAAATTATGAAGATTCCTGTTTCTAATGATACTGTTCATAGCAGGATAAAAGATTTATCAGCTGACATAGAAGAAAACGTATGTAATAAACTTCAAAATTCAGATTTTGCTTTGCAAGTTGACGAATCAACTGATATTAGTGGCAGAACACACCTTTTAGCATTTATTCGTTTTATTGACGAAAATAATATAATTAATCAATTCTTTTGTTGCGAGGAACTTCCAGGAACCAGGAGAGGTCGAGACATCTTTGATACTTTGACTGGCTATTTGGCAAAATGGAAATTGTCCTGGAAGTCATGTGTTGGTATTTGTACGGATGGGGCTCCATCCATGATCGGATCAATCAAAGGATTCACTACACTCGTAAAAAAGAAAAATCCAAATGCCATATTCACTCTTTGCTTTTTACATAGGGAAGTACTTGTTTCAAAGACATTAGGAATTGAGTTAAAAAATGTACTAGATCAAGTTGTCGAAATGGTTAATTTCGTGAAAATGAGGCCATTAAAAAACACGCCTGCTCAAAAACCTTTACAAAGATATGGATGCACAATACGAACGTTTAATTTTACATACTGAAGTTCGATGGTTGTCAAGAGGGAAGGTTTTATGTCGCGTATATGAGCTGAAAAAAGAGCTGCTAACTTTTTTGGAAGGAGACGGAAACAAAAGATTTTGTGAATATCTTAGTTGTGAGATTTGGTGCACCAAACTGGCATATTTAGCAGAGATATTCAAACAGCTTAATAGTCTGAGCACTAGTATGCAGGGGAAAAATAAAACATTATTACGTCTACTGATAAGTTAATGGCATTCAGAAAAAAAGTCATTTGGAAAAATGCAATTAAAAATGGTAATTTTGAAATGTTTCCTCTGATCTCTGAAACTCATTCCAAAGAAATAATTCCTCTCATAATTAATCATTTAACAACGTTGGAAGGTAATATGCAACGATATTTTCCATCATTAAATACAAAAAAATATGATTGGATCTGGAACCCATTCATTCTCATTTCCACTAATTTTGATTTGAAAATATCTGAACAAGAAGAGTTGGCATCCATTTCAACTGATCGTAGTCTGAAGATCAAACATGCAGAACCTCCTCTAGATACTTTCTGGATTTCCATATGATGAATATCCTGAAATTTAAAAAAGTTTTAGCTGTTTTGTGCAGTTTTCTACTTCATATCTCTGTGAATTGGGATTTTCATCATTTACAACCATTAAATGTAAAAAAAGAGAAAGACTTGCTGCGTTGAAGATGATATGAGAGTTTGCCTATCATACATACGTCCGAACATTGATGAAATAATAAAAAAACACCAAGCTCGAGTATCTCATTAATAATAGTGAATAATTAAATGAGGTAAGTTAAAGGAAAGTTAATTATAGAGATTTTAAAATATTATTTTACATCTTGTACTGGTATTTTTCCATATATATTTTAAGTACCGTGCCGCGCAATATTTTTCGCCTCAAAAGTGTGCCGCGAACATCAAAAGGTTCAGAACCACTGGGTTAGGTTAAGTATAGGTGGATATTTGAATACAAGTTTTGGGCCATAACCTTTTTCGTGTTTATTTCTCCAAGAAACGGATTTCAGAAAAGGAATCAGCGTAAAAATTCTACGTCTATACCAAAAACATGGAAAAAATCCAATGCCGGACCTAAAAACGAAAAGACCCCGAAATTACGGATCTTTTAAACTATTTCCCCCATAGCTTCAGAGAGGGGGGAACATAGTTTAAAAGGTAAATATTAGGGGGGAGATAATTTAACAGGTTTTACTTATCTTATTTACATAATAGAATTTTTAAGATATGTATATAAGATACATATCTTGAAAATTCTATTATATTCTATCATATTTCCGGTTTATAGAGAACCATTATTTACATAGGATAAAATTTGAATGCCCGGTTAGGTCAAATGTACGCCCTTGACGATTGGTTAGGTTTAGTCGTGATATTTTCGTTAGTTTTAACGAAAATATCACGACTAAACCTAACCAATCGTCAAGAGCGTGCAGTTGACCTAACCCGGCATTCAATGAACCTAACTGGGCATTCAGTTGACCTAACCGGGTATTCAATTAACCTAACCGCGCATTCAGTTATTTTTGCTACCCTTCGTGCGGGTAGCAAAAATATTCCGCGTTTTAACGAAAATATCACGATTTAACCTAACCAATCGTCAAGGGCGTACAGTTGACCTAATCAGGCATTCAAATTTTATCCTATGTAAATAATGGTTCTCTATTTGTTATATGTTTGCAATAAATAATAAATTTGTTGTTATTGTTTTCTTATCTTATTTTGGTTAATTTGCAGAGTTTAAACTTTGGGGGGGATATAGTTGAAAAGATTAACATTGGGGTGGTGATTGTTGAAAAGAGTATGTTGGGGGGGGGAGGAATAGTTTAAAAGATCCGAAATTACTTTCCCAAATGCAGTCTTTCTTCGTGTTTTTTCTAAGAATATTACAACTTAGCGACAATCACATCAAGTAAAAATTTACCATTGATTTTATTCTAGGAGAGATTAATTTCAAATTAGAGAAACTAGCCAATTTAAAGGTTTAATTTTATTTGGTTTAACAGACATTTCAGTAATAACCCTACCATATTTATAAGACATTCATTTGTGGTCTATTTATAAACCACTGAACAAGAGGTAGGACTTTTTTTGAAAATTCAGATCATATAATTATGTATCAATCACTAGCATTAAAAACATATTTTTCCCCCCCTTTTCATACCGATTCTGGTGACTGTTTCATCAATTGTAAACTGTCATTATTTTTTTATGTAGTAAAATCTACGGATTCTGCTCATTAGATTCCAGAAAACATTAATCATACGGTATTCGCAAAAGTTTCACTAATTTTGCCTTGCTTTGAATTCAAATTAAATGCCTGTTCATTTTGCTTTCATTTATTATCCAGACTTGACTCTGTAGCAGTCATAAACGGAGTGGAAGAGGGTAATTAATGACATTACAGTAACTAAATGGGTTCTTTTATTATCAGATTATAGAGAAGCCAGCTGTATACCATATAATAGATAGATATATGGATAGAACGAGAGAGAGAGAGAGAGATTAGCAGATAAACAGATAGATAGATAGATAGATAGATAGATAGATAGATAGATAGATAGATAAATAGATATAATGGGACTTAATTAGGCTCATAACTCTGAATGCCATTACGCTTCTAATAAAAATTAAAAAAAATTTGGAGACTTTAAATCTAAACCCTTTTGCGGCTTTGGATATTCTGATTTGCTTTTTCAAGCAACTTTATGCATCGCCCCAACAGTGCAGTGGCAAATGACTAAGAGCTCTCACGAATATCGCAAACAGATACCTCTTAGTGAGTTATAGCGAACGCCTGAAATGGCTCGAATTTAAGGTAAATTTGGTGTTACAAATTTGTGTTACAAATTTCCGTTGTAAGGATTATAACTATGAAATTCGTAACCAGAAATCAAAGGAAATTATAGAATTTGAGCTAATTTTTTACATTATTTAATACATAATTAACATTGGTATGATATCGACATCAAAAGCGGGCAGATATTGAGTTTTATACGATATGCCGCAATCATAGTTTAGAAGATTTAAAAAAGTCGATATTAGCTTCAATTTGCCTATTAATTTTTAATTCTTCTTTTGATTTTCTTCATTAACTTTTGCTACTTTGATTTAATTGTTTGGAGGTAATTTTAAAAAAAAATTATAACCGTATTATAAAAATTATTTATTCTAGAGTCCTATATTATAAAACTACGTTCTGATTGGTCGGTTGGGTAGATCACGTGTTTCATGCGATGAAAATGCGTTTCGAGAATTTTTTAGAGAGTGTATTTTCAAGGGTATTTAACCTTCGCAAAATCTAAGGTCTATATGACGCGAAGGACCTACAGTTTTACGTGGGATCCGAACCATGAGTCACTCCTCTGGACGTAGGGGGCCAGTTACCCGTCCAAACACTGCCCCCTAGACCCAGCGTCACTTAGCGGGAAGCAGTATCACGACGTAGCCACAATGTAGCACCCTACCGCTTTTTTTTAAGAAAATAAAATAATAAAGTTTCTTTAAAATACCAAATTATTTCGCACTTATAAAAACATTTTTGGCTTCAATAAATAATGCGAATGATTTAGAAATAATCCCAACATAAAATTACTTAAAGAAGACCGTCCATATTGTGAAAAATGTCATAGTTTTATTTCATAGTTTTGTCGTTATACTTTTTTCTTCTTTTTAAATATTTTGGAAGACTTTTACAGTGCTAAGCACGCTTAGTCTTAGGTTACGTTATAGCTTAAGATTGCTTGTAGCATTAGAGAAGCTTGTTCTCGCTGTATTCTTCTAATATGGCGTTCAAATACAACCTAATCATTTTCTAGAAGGGTGATTGTGAGGCATTTCGTAGAAATTACATTCTAAATAATATACATATCATAGTCCATCTGGATTATCGATCTGCTTAGTCACAAAAATATTTAATAGTTAGTAACTGTATATAGACATTTGCACGAACAAAATATTATTATTATTATTATTATTATTATTATTATTATTATTATTACTATTATTATAAGGCTAAAAGAAGTGTGATTTATCTTAACTTCAACTCTATCAATATCATGGTATTTTTGCGCTTAACAGGAAGTTTGAGGCAGACTTCAACGTTTTTGAGCAATTTCTTAACCCGATTTCAGACTAATAATCCCTTTCTATGGCATCCTCGGTCTTATCTATAGCCACGCAGCGTGGCCAACAAATATATGAAGGAATGTGTGTATATATATATATATATATATATATATATATATATATATATATATATATATATATATACACACACACACTCGTATATCTTGACGGACGTATATTTAGATATGAACATGGCAGCATTTTTAGTTTCAGTTTATCTTCCCTTACACCAGCGCTGTGTCCCAGTGTCCCACAGATGATAGGCGGAACTGTTTTAGGTGGTATAAAGAAGGTTATAAGTAGTTAAAGAAGCAGTTTGCTAATTGCTAATTACTTTCATGATAATGTTTTTAAAAGTAATATTAGTTGTAGATGAATAATCGACGACCTTTCCGAGTGCGAATTTGCATGTTATCCAATTTGCCATCAAGATAGATTTTAAATTATTTCACGATACCGTGCAAGACCAAAATCAAAATTTTGATTCAGTACAAACAGGGCCAGATTAAGCTACCAAGGAGCCCTAAACCAACCAGAGTTCTGGGTCCCCTTAATATTATAAAATATTGAAATGACTTTGTTGTTTTTAATACTAGTTTTAAAAATATGCCTTTATAAACCCACCTACGGTCCCTTGAAGTATAAAAACAATATTTTTCAATAGAACTGTGTATATCAAAGACAATAAAATGACGAACGGAACAAATAAAAAAAAATTGTCGTTACTAATAAATCTGTACAACAAAGAAATCACATTTTCAATATTGACACAATTTTTATACTTTTGTAAAACGAGAACTGGAAAAAGAAGCAAATTTGTCTATGATATCAATGAACTGGAAAGACTTTGTCATCTCATGCTCGACTGACAGCGAAGCAAGTGCATTCAGTCGGTTTTGGCTCATAGTTGAGCGTAGCTGATTTTTTGAATTGAAGCAAGCTTTGTAAAAGAATGTTCGCCTTCGCAAACTGCCACAGTTAAAGTAAAAAAAAAAAATTCAGAGCGCAGTTGTGACATTTGGAAAGGTGGAATCCACTCTTTCGTGTGAATTGGTGTACTGCAGCATCTTCTTTGGTGTAATGTCAATGTCGTGCTTTGAAGTTGCGTGTTGCTTTGCTGAAATCTCTGCAAAATTTTGTCCCACAGAATGCACATGATTGTAGTTTCCAACAGTTTATTTGGAAGACTGTTAGCTGTGCCTCTGGTCTTGCCATTTTCATCCTTATCTTCTGACATGTCATCGAGTATGTCATAATGCTCATGCTCAAATGCAGCGTTCTCACTGACTCTGCGTGACAGTGCCATCGAGTAGTTGACAATTATTTCACTGTCAGACTGTGTTTATTTTCAAACAGTTAGAGAATTCAATCGCTTTGTTGAGTCAACCGCAAATATATATATCTCCTGCAGAGTGCCAAAGAAATTTATGGCCTCCAGATAGCAACCAACACTTGCAACAACAACCAAGTTCAACGAATGAACTGCACAAGGCATGTAGTCTGCAAGATGGTTGATCTCCAGTATGCGAGCTTGTAAACTTGCATATCTGTCGGACATATTGGTGGCACTGTCATAACTGTGGCCTCTACAATCATTGATGCTTGGATTGAGTTCGTCTAAAGCAGTGCTCTTCAACCTGGGCGGTACCGCCCACTAGTGGCTCAAGGATCTCATTAATCTAAAGGTAATTGCAATTAATTTTATTGTTTTATGCAGGGTATATAACTTTTAGTTTGAGTTTTTGCATTTTTAATTTTAGTGGGCGATACGGAGATTCAAAAGTTACAAAAGTGGGCGGTAAGCATAAAAAGGTTGAAGAGCACTGGTCTAAAGTATCCAACACATACTTTGCACGCCTTCTCCCGAATGGCTAAGAATAGGCAAAAATTTCAGAAATCGCTCCGCAGGTTCCCCACTCAAACTCACGTACCTCACAATGAAAGTTAATAAGTGTGGCTTACATCTGGAGGGGAATCCACAGAAATCTAAAAGTACCTGGCTGTTTGCACTTCATTACACACAGTGTTCACAACTTGCTGACCCATAAGTTAGATCAGCTCATCACAAATTGTGGAAGACAAGTAGCTTGTCTTTCCACTGAGCTAAGAGTTACAGAACTCCATAAAATTTACATTGTGCGCCAAACCGATAACCTCGTTGTCCCCTCTAAAAGCCAAACTACGCTGTGCCAAAAACTGTATCACTGTAACAACACGCTGAAGCATTAAATGACAATAATTCTTTTCAACTTGTTGCTGCTCTTTTAATTCAACGTCAGTGCGGTGTGTGAGACTTGTTCTTAACACTCATGCCACATGAGCTTTGTGATGGTCCTCACTACTTTAAACCTTTCATCACCACGTTATAGTAGGGGGTATATATGCGGGTATGGCGTGGCAAGCACGGATTTATGGCAACAAATATTTGCGGGTTTGGCGGTGAAACGGTTAATGCTGTTCCAGAAGTTTTGTAGAATTACTCCAATCACTAAAACCGTCTCTAGCAAAAGCAGAAGTGCCGGAGGAGAGAAGCTTGCAGCAGAAGCAGTACACCTTCCTGTCGAGGGTAAGTATAGTAAATAGTCCCGGTGGTACAGCTCGCCGTTTGCCCTTCTTCCATATAAAATAATGTTTTAGGGAAATACTTGTTTCGATTACTTTGTTCTCTGTGGAAATTTTCCAGGAAACCACATTCATTCTGGCAACAGGCGGGACCCTATTTGGAGCAGAAAGTTAACTGCGCTTCGTTTTGCGTTAAAGTTTTCGGCCAGAGTCCAGAATCTTCAGATACAATGTCGGGCTCCTTTCTCTCCCCTTCTTCCTCTCTTAGATCTGCACTTTTTTCTCCTGATGGTCTTCGGCTGTCTGAAACTCAATATTTTGATGTTGCTCTTGCTTCTGTTGTCCTTCAGTCTCTTTCCGAAGTAAAAAATTGTCAATTCTCTGTAACCCCTTTACTGATTCCTCTTTCTTGTTGCAATTTTCGCTTTCCAGCTGTAGGCGACTATGGCCGGACAATGGACATGACCCCTTTGTCGCGTCATGTATCAGTGACAACACACTGAATCTAATAAAATAACGATTTGAATAATAAAGTACTCTGCAATTTAGCTTTGAATTTAAAGTAATCAGTAATTACGTCCCATCACTCAGCGTGGATCAATAGTATGTCGGAAAATAAAACAAACAAAAAATAACGGCGCGCAAACCATATTTTCTGAAACTTATTTTCAGCATTTATGTTTGTCTCAATCAGGAGGCAGATGTACGATAACATTTCATTATTCATGATTGAGTTGCCGAATACATATTTTGGCTTTTTATTTCAACGCTTTTGTTTTTGGTTCGCTTGCAAAAACATGAATAAGAAATACAGGGAGGAAGCAAGTGACCCCCTTTTGCACCCTTCGGACATAGGAAGGGAAATTATAAAAGTAATATCTAGAAAAAATATTTATGTGGATTAATATTTAGAAATAATAATTATGTGGATTAATATTTAGAAATAATAATCATGTGGATTAATATTTAGAAATAATAATTATGTGGGTTAATATTTAGAAATAATAATTATGTGGATTAATATTTAGAAATAATAATTATGTGGGTTAATATTTCGAAATAAAATTTATGTAAAATATTATTTATATTTATATCTTGAATAATATTTACAAATAATATTTATCAAGAATAATATTAAGAAAGCTTTTAGAAATAATATTTATCAATAATAAAATATAGAAATAATATTTATCATGCTAAAATATAGAAATAATATTGATCAATAATAAAATATAAAAATAATATTTATGGAAAACTATTATCTAGAATAATACTTTTCAACCTTTCAAAGGTTCCGCGCGATGATTCCTCATTTCACGAAGGTCAAGCTTGTCGCCCCTCCCCTCGAGTTGGCCTGGTGATGTAGTGAGTTGGTTTCTTGTACTCTCCACCTCACATAGCCAGGTACGCCCGGCGTACTAATATTTAGAAATATTTACCAAAAAATAATATCTTAAATATTTTGGGGCTCCCACCTGTCTTGGGGGCCGTACGCTATGGCGTACGTGGTGTACAAATGTCGTTGAAAATCATTACAATAATGGTAATGTTAGAGATGAGAATGAAAATTCAAGATCGAACCCCACAGTCCTCTCCTTAGCTTCGATTTTGATTAGGTGGTTCGTGCATCTTGTTTCGTTCATTAATGTTGGTACTTAGAAAATCATGGTAGCAAAACGTGATACCTCGACCTAAAAGGTTGGGAACTCCTCCTGCCTTACGCAATTATCGTACATGCCAAATAATTAATGATAACGTATCATATTTTTGGCTGTTTTATGTGGTGAAGGTAGTACAAATGCACTCATTAATTTTTGGTATTAATGAATACCATAAAAAGAACACCATAAAATGAACACCATAAAAATGAATACCATAAAAAGAACACCATAAAATGAACACCATAAACTGAATACCATAAAATGAACACCTTAAATGAACACCATAAAATTTTTCGTTTATCTTTCGTTAATTATCCACCAAAACTAATTAACGATTAACGGCCTATTTATAAGCCATAAATTAAGACGAATAAAACTTGCTAATGGTCATCGTTTAACGAACTTTCGACCAAATTATCGTTAACAGTTAAAACCTTCCCACTGCATTGGTCAAATGGATGTGAGAGAAAGCCATTCGCTAAATATCGCCGTGATGCAGTTGCCATTTTATTTCCGGCTCTTTGTCATAATGATTATTGGATACATCAAATAGACGGTACTTCAAAAGAGACATTTAAAATGGTTTATAATGATTATTGCTGTCATTATTACTGTATCCTTTATTCATTGTTATTAAGAACTTTATATCTAGCACAAAACCATTTGGATAAAACACACACACACACACACACACACACACACACACAATTAAAACTTATATTGGGGTTGTTCTCGGGGTCCAAACACCCGCTATATAATCTCGCAACCTGACTGCTTTGGAGAGGTTGATTGGTCCCGAACGGAGACAATGATCCTTGAACTGTGAGAGCTTTTTTCTCAGACGCTTCTATTTTTATACTAATTTTCGATCTTTGCAAACAGAAGTAGAATAAAAAAAAAAAAAATAAAAATAAATAATAATAATAATAATAATAATAATAATAATAATAATAATAATAATAATAATAATAATAATAATATTTTCGAGACGAAAAATGGACTCTTAAGTTTACTTACCTGAGACATTCTCAGTAAAATTCGTCCATTATACAGTGTGAGTCAAAAGTTTGGAAACATAGGAACTATGCTTTTTAATGCCAATACACACAAACACACACACACACACACACACACACACACACACACACACACACACACATATATATATATATATATATATTATATATATATATTTCCATTGAAAAGCATAGTTCCTATGTTTTCAGTCTTTTGACTCACCCTGTACAGTAACTTCACTTGGAATTGAAATCAGTTGATAAGATTCTACGATGAAGGTTCAAAGAAGAATGAAATTTTACACCTGTACCGTCTTCAGAGGCAAATTGTACAATGGGCACTAATTTGGAAGCAATAGAGAGAAATATTTAATATGACACAAAGTTCACAGGTAAATGATTACATACATTTAACCTCTTAACGACTGAAGTTTTTGTAGGGTTAAGTTATGAGTGCGTGTATGGGAAACGGTACAACTTCGACCCAGTGGTCCAAAAGAGGTTAAATAATATGAAAATATTCTTGACCCAGCGCTAGTCTTTGGCCGGTTATTTTATGTTTTCGGTTCGAGTTGCATGATTGTATTCGTCCGGTGTATATATATATATATTATATATATATATATATTTTTTTTATATATATACACATGAGTATATATGTTTTATATCTAAAAAACAGAAGTGGTTGCAATGATTATGATTTAAACAGTTTTTTCTGGCGCAGTTGTTCTTCGTCGTTGTATAAGTCCTTACACTTTAAATTTTAGGTTATCCGGACGGCGGTTCGTTTCCAATCCCATCTCGATTTTATATCGTTCGGTTGTTTACCCTGAGTGAAGGATTAGGAATTTGGAATCAAGATAGTAGATTAATATTTACATCATTTATTCTCAAGGTTTAAATTGTAGGAAAACCATGTCAGAGCTTGAGACGCGTGAGTATACGAAGGTTTCACGCTCAAAAAGTAGTGAATCCGATCTTTTAGATGATTAATCTCCCTTTGCTTGTTTCTAGCTCCGCATGTGATTTTATATCAATATGGGGTAAAAGGGGAAAAAACAACATTTGGGGGATAAACTAAATCTTCAAAACAACTGAACGTTATTCCCCGAAAAAAACATTACTTTTTATGAGTATTTATTAATATTTGAATTTCCCTACTTCGGCATTATTACTCAGTAAACCTACTAAAATTAAAGAAAAAAATAAAGAAAAATTAAAGAAAAAAAAGAAAAATTAAAGAAAAAATAGAGAAAATTTAAGAAAAAAATAGGGAAAATTAAAGAAAAAATATATAAAAATTTAGGAAAAAGTAGAGAAAAATTAAAGAAAAAAAAACGAAAAATTAAAGAAAAAAAAATAAAGAAAAATTAAGAAAAAATAAGGAAAATTAAAGAAAAAATAGAGAAAAATTTAGGAAAAAGTAGAGAAAAATTAAAGAAAAAATAATGAAAAATTAAAGAAAAAAGAGGAAAATTAAGAAAAATAGGGAAAAATTAAAGAAAAACGAGACGAATTTAGGAAAAAAAATAGAGAAAAATTAAAGAAAAAATAGAGAAAAATTAAAGAAAAAATTAAACAATTTCTAAAATACTATTAATTTTCTAATACCTTTAAAAAATTTAAATCTAAACGAAAAGTACAGGGTGGTCACGAAGTCACTTTGCATGAAAAACAAGGGCAACATACAGATACACTGTAATTTCACTGCAAAGGGACTTTATGGCCACTCTGTATATAAATTCAAGATTTCGGAAATAAACACATAATAAAAGAAATCAAAATAATTTTAGAATTCACTTAAAATTTTAAAGTTCATTTGAAATTTATTGAATTAAATTAAAACTGAAATTGAGAATATGACACTCAAAAGCACTCTCAAAATAATACTTTAATTTCTTTTTTACTGTATTCAATTAAATTAAATTAAATTAAATTAAATTAATTAAAAGAATTCAATCGTTAAAGAGAATAGTAATGTCAAATTATGTCTCGGAAATTATTTAAATTAGAATTCACCGTAATTTACCTTAAAAATTCTAAATGTAAACAAACAGAATTTTTTTTAATTGAAATATTGACCAGCGATTTCGTTTCTTTATTTAAGTATCGTATAAAGAAATGTTAAGAATGAATTCTGTATTTATAGAATCTATTTAGAATTTAACTCTTAATGAAAAATAAATACAGTGAATAAAATGAATAAATGAAAATTATGAATAAAAATTTCTAAACTCAAAGTAGAAAAACAAAAATAAATCAGGACTAAACAATATAAAACCCCTTTTTTAGTCCTTTTTAATAAAAAAATTAGAATAAATGTTAGTTTGTTCGTTTCAAAATGTATATTTAATTGTAATTATTATTATATAAAAGAAATTTCAGCATGCGAATGTCTTTTTTTATTGGAGTGTACAAGTGGTTGTGTATTTTGTATTCATTGAATGTATTGTAACTTGAACCAAATGTTATTTCCTGTCACGGCATTAGTATAGCACTGACTGTTAATATGTTTAAATTGTTAATATATATTAATATTATTTCATCTTCATATTTAAGTATAATTTTATATTAATTCTTTAATTTATAAAATATCAATAATTACACAGGCCTGCGATGGTTTTGTTGGTCCGAACAAATTTTTGCACGCTGATTCCGAAAATAATATTCATTTTTCGCCATCACGTACAGATTTTTCACAAAATGTCATATTTCATATTAATATGAAAGTAATTTTCATTAAAATTGACTTAATTAAATGTTGATTAAAAACTACTGCCTATAAATGCTTCAAGATTAGAAGTGACGTCATAGCGTCTTCTAGAACATTCGAGAAACGCACCGCTAGTATATAAATGATTGACAAGCCAGGAGATGAGTCAGTCTGTCTAGTGCGTGCGAGGTTATAGTTCTTTATTATTCAAAGGTGTGTGGTGACTATATTTCTCTTTTGAAATTTGTTTATTTGTCGCTATGGCAACCAGAGGGTGTGTAAATTTTCTGTTATATTTGTGAAAAATTTACTGTGAAAAAACAAAGGCGAGGTATTACAGACTTCGTCAAGAAAGCATACTATGCGTACTTCGGAATGAGACTTGGGGATCAAGACATATCATGGGCTCCACATAAAGTTTACCTTTTGGGATTCCAATGGTCTGGCGTGAGCCTAGAAATCACAGCAATGACTGCTATTTTGTCCATGTAACGTGCAAAGCTACAATACTAAAAATAAAAAGGAAATTTCTTATCCAAACTTTCAGTCTGCTATAAGACCTGTTGCTCATGGACCTGGTATACCTGTACCTACTAAACCAAATACTCTTGATATAACTTCATCTGATTCGGTGTCTGATAATGATGGAAACGATGATACTGGTTGTTTTCAAACCGAAACATCTGGTGAACCCCAATTGTTTACACAGAGTGAACTTAATGATTTGGTAAGAGATTTCTCTCTCCCGAAGGATTCTTCAGAGATTTTGGGATCCAGACTTCGTGCAAAGAACTTGCTTTCTCCCGGGACGTCATTTTACTGGTACAGAAATCGAGAAAAAGAATTCATCCAATATTTTTTCTCAAGAAAATTCTCTGGTATATTGCAACAATGTTTTGGAACTAATACTTAAGCTAGGCGCTGCAGTCTATGACCCAAATGAGTGGAGACTTTTCATTGATTCCTCCAAAAGAAGTCTAAAAGACGTCCTCCTTCACAACGGTAACTTGTATGCATCCGTTCCTGTGGCTCATTCGGTTCACTTAAAGGATACGTACGAAAATCTTGAGCTTCTTCGAGGCGTTAGGCAAGTCAGGCAACGCCCAAGGGCGGCACAATCTAGGGGCGGCACAGAATTGGCAAAAAAAAATTCTTATGTTCAAATTTTACAGTTTTCTATATCAGATGTTTTTAATTATACTTTTTCTATTATCAGATTATTTATATTCTGTTTTCGAACATTTTTTCTAATGTTTATATTATATTTCCAAAAAGTCATTAATCCTTGAAATGCGTTTATCTGCAATTTTTGAAAATAAGCTAATTCCTAAGATAACTTATATGGATTTGGGAAAGTTTTTGAATTGTGGACCTTTTCTGTGCTCTCATATACGATTGGTTGAAATTTAGGATACACTCAGCACTCAGCGTATCCACAAATGACCAATAACAGATGATTTCTTGATTTTCTTCTTGGCATATAAGGTCTTGTTTTTGAAAGAGATGGTTAGCTATTCGAGTGATTGCGAGTGGAATAGTTATTTTGACATTCTTGGGAGGTGCAGTGTACTTATATTGTATATAGTGTAAATCTATCTAAAAAAATTCCTGTATTTCAAGAAGCCAAGGAAGAATCTGTTTAAGTTAAAAGTAAAAGTCTCTTTGAGAAAAACATTGGTCAAAAAAACTTTTATACCGTGTTGCGTTGAAATTATATTCGATGCTACTGTTGTATTGAACATATTGGGCGACGTTTGTATAATGGGGTTAATTCAATATATAGTTTAGCTGTTTTGTTTGCAAAAATGTAACCTACAGTTTTTATTTTTGTCATACCGGATTTTTCCACGTGAAAATTTCTCACCACTTGAAAATGCGCTTCATCTCACTTCATCTCGCTTCATCTCATTTCATAATCGATGTTCAGAACTAGAAACAAATAATTCATTTTCCAAGTGTGCTAAAAAGCGCGTGAGGTTTTAATTTGTTCAGCGTCTTGCAATTTATTGGTATTTCTTTAAGTATACTTCTTTAAGAATACTTTTCATGGGCAAAGTAAGAATTTAGCCATTTCCTCTCTACTTTATTTATATTTTATTATTTTTTATTTAAATTAAAAATTAATTTATTTAATTTTTTAAATATTAATTTTATTTTATATAAATTTTGAATAAAAAACATGAATCAGTATAAAATAATAAAAAAAGGATCACTTGAAGATCAGGGCCCTCAGCCTTCTTTAGTTAGCCTTATAAGGCTAACTAAAGAAAATATCACGACCTAACCTAACCAATCGTTAGGTCAACTGTACGTCCTTGATGATTGGTTAGGTAAGGTTAGGTCGTGATATTTTCGTTAGTTAGCCTTATAAAACTAACTAAAGAAGGCTGGGGGCCCTGATCTTCAGGTGATCCAAAAAAATTATACAAAATTTTTAGTCGTCAGTGAGGTTAATTTAAAAAAATATAAAATATATGTAGTTTAAATTTTAACATTTTATCGATTATTTTAATTTTTGCTTTTAATTAATGTATTCGAACAATAACTCCTTGAATTTTAAAAATGGCTCCTTTAGTGTTAAAAGAGGTAATAATAATCACGGCGATCCTAAAAGGTAACCGTAACTTACCCACAGCAGTTATTTGCTAATAAATTAGTTTTGATGAATCTATTTGCTAAACTAAACTACGCTCAAGCAAAGAAGATATTTCAAAATAAAAAAAATATGATTGAACCAATTTTTGATAATTAGAGCAGTCTAAAAAGCTTCGTAACATATTAGAACAAAAAGTTTGGAATGGCGGTGAAAAATTAAGTTCATTATTTTGATTGTCTAGAACAGGGGTTGCAGAATCGGATTAGTGCAGAGAGGAGTTTTTCAAAGCTAAAGCTCATCAAGAACCATCTAAGGTCAACCATGACTGAAGAAAGACTAGTAGGACTCTCCATCTCATCTATTGAAGCCGAAATGGCTTATAATCTCAATCTGGAAGATATTGTTAAAGATTTTGCAGCAAAAAAAGCAAGAAAAGTAGATTTTTAGGATCACCTGAAGATCAGGGCCCCAGCATTCGTTAGTTAGCCTTATAAGGCTAACTAACGAAAATATCACGACTTAACCTAACCAATCGTTAGGTCAACTGTACACCCTTGACGATTGGTTAGGTTAGGTCGTGATATTTTCGTTAGTTAGCCTTTTAAGGCTAATTAAAGAAGCTGGGGGCCCTGATCTTCAGGTGATCCGATTTGTAACTGTTTTTATATATATTTTATATTGCATTAGTAAAAAATAAAAATTATAATAACGTTGTTTGGTTTTTTATTTACTTCTATACAAGGAGCTGCATTTTATTTTTTGCCTGAGAGCGGGAGACCTCCAAGGAACGGGCCTGTGTATATGATATTCTATAATATTTATGCTATGCCATGTTTTGCTAAATGCCCATTCTAATTCCCAAGATATTTCTAATTCCCATTTCAATTATATATATATGTTATATACACACTACACAGCGTGCATGGAACAAGGAACTCTTCTGGGAAAATTAAACCAGAAGTGTTCCTCGTTCTATGCACGGTCTGTGTGTAACATAAAAATTTCTCAGACCATTCTGAGTTGTAGCACATATACAGTATATTTATATACATATATATATATATATATATATATATATATATATATATATAGAGAGAGAGAGAGAGAGAGAGAGAGAGAGAGAGAGAGAGAGAGAGAGAGAGAGAGAGAGGGAGGTTCAAATAAAAGGAAATTTAATTTTGTTATTATTGAATTTATATTAAATTATTATTATAATTAAACCAGCAATTACTCTATAATTAAATCATATACAATATAGATAATTAAATCAAATCTGTGTAGGTTTTATAAAATTGTACGTACAGAAAGATTAAAATTATATAATTATTGTGAATTAAAATTGTTTAAATTAATGTAACACGTTCAGATTTATAGAATTAATTAATTTTACTTTAAGTAAATTAGACTAGAAGTAATTTAAATTTCAATGTACAGTTTAGGAGAAAATTTAATTAAATGAGTAGTTTCCCTCGGATAAATTTAAAGTAGTTTCATGCGTAGAGAGAACGTTAATTTTAATAAAATTTCCTATTAAATTATTAATATTTTCTACCATATTCTTTTAAATTAATATTAACTTAATATAAATCTTCTATATATTCCTCATATATGTTAATATAAAACAATTTAACTCAAATTATTTTATATTAAAAAAAGAAGTGGTTGCCATGGTTACGGTATGATAAGTTTTATGGTGTGTTTGTTTTTCGTCGTTGTATAAGTTCTCACGCCTTACGTAACCCTTTAACGCCGAAACTGATGAATTGTTAACGTTTCAAATATACGCATTCATAAATTAACCCTTCCAAATATTCTGGCGGTAAATGGTTAAATTCTGTCAGGTTATCCGGCCGGGGTTCGTTTCCAATCCCATCTCGATTTTATATCGTTCGGTTATTTACGTGATTGAAAGATTAGGAATCTGGAATCAGTAAAGTAAATTACTATTTACATCACTTATTCTCAAGGTTTAAATTGTAGGAAAACCATGTCAGAGCTTGAGACGCGTGAGTATACGAAGGTTTCACGCTCAAAAAGTAGTGAATCCGATCTTTTAGATGACTAATCTCCCTTTGCTCGTTTCTAGCTTCGCATATAATTTTATATCAATATGGGGTAAAGGGGGAAAAGACAGTATTTGGGGTATAAACTAAATCTTCAAAACAATTCAAAGGTATTCTCCGGAAAAAACATTACTTTTTATTTATTAAAATTTGAATATATATATAAATATATATATATATATATATATATATATATATATATATATATATATATATATATATATACAGATATATATATATATATAATATACATATTATATATATATTATATATATATATTATATATATATATATATATATATGCAATAAAATCACAGAACAACACGTGATCTTTTTAATAAGCAAAGAACCACAGGGAAAAGGAAAAGGAAACACGAAATCCGAGCGCTTTCGTGATATATTCACATCTTCAGGGACAAGAAAGATGTGAATATATCACGAAAGCGCTCGGATTTCGTGTTTCCTTTTCCTTGTGGTTCTTTGCTTATATATATATATATATATATATATATATATATATATATATATATATATATATATATATAATTTAAAATCTTAAAAGGAAATGATAAAAATTTAATTAAATAAAAAATTAAAAATCAGCGAAGCTTTTCAAGTGGAACTCCCTTCTTCGTTCAGGCGGTCGAAAACAACAAAGGGAGTTCCCCTTGAAAAACCTCGCAGACTTTTAACCTTTTACTGATATTAGCTTTTATAATTTCCTTTGTGAGATTTTAAATGATTTAATGGCTATATATATATATATATATATATATATATATATATATATATATATATATCGGGTCGGCAAAAAAAAGGGAGACCTCGAACTTTGGCTGTAAAATCCAAAGTTATGGTCAGATTTCAATACTCTTTTTACACCCGACAACTAAGTAAATTTCCTATACGATGAGCGGATTTCAAAAAAAACTAATGAAAATTACGGATTTATTGACCATTTCTTTATGCCACTGGAAATTCTCCATTTACACTACTACTGCATTGTCGGGTCGGCAAAAAAAAGGGGAGACCTTTTAAATCCTTCATATCTCGGCAAGTATGATACATAGAACCATGAAATTTTAGTATATTAGTAGTATATAATTTTGTGGTTTGTATGCCATCTTTTAGTATTTTAGCTGAGAAATTGGATTTATGGCGAATATTCCAGAAAAGTTTTGCTAATCATAGGTTGAAGTTGATAATTAATTAAAGCGATTTTAATTAACGTAAGCCAACTGAAGGAGGTGTGGACAAGCTTCTCAAGAAAATTGATAAAACAAGATAGCTTATATCAAAAGAATACCAGGTAGCTGTATTAAATTTGGCCACCAAACAGTCCTGATTTAAATCCTGTCAACTACGGCCTTTGGGAAAATTTGTCACAGAGAATTTATCCTAGACTGAAAAAGGTTGTAGAAGTTCGTGGTAAACATATCGAGCAGTTTTTTTTAACATCAAGGTAGCACCATATGTGTGTACTTTGTAACTTTTTATCTGCACGTACAATGCAGTAGTAGTGTAAATGGAGAACTTCCAGTGGCATAAAGAAATGTTCAATAAATCCGTAATTTTCATTAGTTTTCTTTGAAATTCGCTCACCGGATAGGAAATTTACTTAGTTGTGGGGTGTGAAAAAAGTATTGAAATCTGACCATAACTTTGGATTTTACAGCCAAAGTTCGAGGTCTCCCTTTTGTTTTGCCCACCCTATATATATATATATATATATATATATATATATATATATATATATATATATATATATATATATAATAAACAGGAACACCAGAGAAAATACAAACATCCTTCAAGGTTTAATAGTACCAACGTTTCGGAATGCACTAATTCCATCTTCAGGGCTAAAACAATAAAATTCCAAATCACATACAAAATACAAATTGCTTAATAACAATTTAAAATAAACTTAAAAAATTATAAAAAGTAGCTAAGAAAATGTAAAACATTAAAACTAAAAGGTAAATAAATGTGAAGTTAAAAAGTTAGAATTATAAAAAAGTAAAAGCATTAAAACTGAAATGTAAATAAAATAAACTAGTACCTTAACCAAAACATAGCAGATCTATCGATGATTCGTCAGAATTTAGGTCTGGTTTTAGTTTATAAATAAACAAAGACTCCATAATTTTAAGCTTAAGGTCAGAGGTTCCGGCAGCAAGTACGGTGAAATTAGACTGTGAAATTGGGTGGTTATTGTTGTGCGAGTGATTACGTATGAGAGAATTAGGTGGTTTGCCAAGGGGTAAATTTGTACGGACCGATTTACCGAGATGTTCGTAAATACGAGATTTTAAATGTCTTTTAGTTTTACCTATATATGACCCCATACAGTGGTCACACTTGTATTGATAAACTATAGATGACTTAAGA
This sequence comes from Bathynomus jamesi, assembly GCA_023014485.1. Classification (NCBI taxonomy): domain Eukaryota; kingdom Metazoa; phylum Arthropoda; class Malacostraca; order Isopoda; family Cirolanidae; genus Bathynomus; species Bathynomus jamesi. Next base: position 287,581 of record JAJOZX010004275.1, read on the forward strand.
AGTGTAGGAATAACATCCTTGTATTTAAATAAATGGTAAATCGATTTAGACGGGGTGAATATAATTTTTATACACAGTTGTGGGTAGAATTCCTTGAGCAATTTTAAAAGTTTGTTTCTAATGTTAAAACTTGAGGTTCCCATATAGGGCAAAGTGAAATACAGGATATCTTTGGGGACTGTAATTAAGTCTCTAGTTGTAGGGCTTATTAGTCTATTTAAGGTTCTGCCTATTGTAGTCTCCACCAGTCTAGAAGGGAAATTATTCTTGGCAAGGAGTTTTCGGATGAAATCTAGTTCATCGTGTAGTTTGAAGTAATCTGAACAGATATTGAAAGCTCTATTGGTCAGAGTCGAGATTAAATTTCGTTTGAAACCTAAAGGGATAAAGGAAGAAAAGTTCGTAGTAAGATTGGTGAATGTCGGCTTTCGGTAAACGGAAGTTTCAAAAGAGGAATTAGTTTTTATTATCTTAATGTCCAGAAAGGACAGAGAGCTATTAGATTCAACTTCTGAAGTAAATTGAATGTTAGGGTGCTTAGAATTAAGGTAATTACGAAACAAAGGGATATGGTCTGGTGATTTAAACAGGAGAAAAGTGTCATCAATATATCTTCTATAAAAAACCGGTTTAAAGTTGGAAGGACACTCATTCAACCATTTGACTTCATGATGACACAGAAACGCGTTAGCTAAGGTGGGACCAAGAGGCAGACCCATTTGAACACCTTCAGTCTGTTTAAAATATTCACCGTTGAATATAAATATAAGGTCTTCCACGGAAAATTTATATATATATATATATATATATATAATGTGTCGGGTTGGATTATCAAAAACCAATTAGTATAAATAATATTACATATTATTAATTATTATAAAAGCAGTGAATAAATTTTCATGCGAACTTTCACAGAAATAAGTTTGATAATTTTTTACAAAATTTTATTCATTAATGAAAAAGGAAAAAAAGTGACATGACTTTGCCATTTACGGGTCGAACATCTTAGCGTCGATTCTTATAAATAAGATGTGATTTATGTGATCTCATAAAAAGAAACTCCGCGGCTTTTATGCGATAATATGATTGGGGACATTGCTTAATCACGCAGGGAAGGCACAGATAGACAATGGAGAACAGAAAATGTCGATGTTTCATTCTCGAGGGTTTGTGAGGGAGAAATTCTTCTTAATTTAAAGAGACCCAAAATTAAATTTTATTATATAGAACTCGGCAGAAGTACAATATAAAACTGGAGTTTATCTGTCTTGACACAAACTATATAATATATTATCATGATATCTGATGTAAGGTTCACGAAAAGTGAGTCAATACTCCGTTAAAGGTATAAGACTGAATTGTTTTATGGGAGTCTACAACATGGACAAAACAGAATGTATGAGTTTTAATGTTTATTTAAGGCCTTAACACGAAAAGTTAAATAAAAATTACAGTTTTGATCTTTTAGGTATATTAGAACGAAGCTGGATATATATATATATATATATATATATATATATATATATATTATATATATATATATATATATATATATATCGTATATGTTAAAAATCTCGCGCTTCAAAACGCTCAAAGCACAGTCAATGAGTCTGGTAAGATGTACGTTAGGGAAATTTTTAAAAAAGCTTACTTTTTAGGAGATATTAATTATTGAAGCATTTTCTGCCCCAAAAAAACTAAGATTCACATCGACCTTTAACCCTTAGGCGCTGAATTTTTTTTTCTGATTTCCTTCATTTTGACATGCTTACTTAAGATGTGCTTGTGGTTGCAATTCAGCGACCACCGCGGTTAAAGAGTTAAGATAATAATATCATATAAAAAAAAGCATTTGAATGATAAATTTGATAAGTGATCCTGACTTAATAGTTATTTTATCTTCTTACCCTGCGATTTTTTTTTTTTGGCGGGGGGGGGGGCTATATTGTAGCCAATGTCGCAACACCGCTTCCCGTTAATCAGCGAAGTTAAACGACAGTGGGTCCGACAATATAATTGACGTGGAGACCGTCCTCTTCGTCCAGTCTATGTAGCGACCCGTGGTTTGGATTCCACGTAAAGCTGTAGGTCTTCTCCGTTATATGACCTTAGATGTTACGAATGAGGTTAAACAACCTCATCATTACATTATACTCTGAATTTTTGTAAAAAAAAAAAGTTTCTCTGGCTATGGACGCTTATTTCCTTTCTCTTCTGGCTTTAATTGTTAACCTGTTGTTTGAACTCTTTTTGATTATTTTTTAACAAACAAAATAAAAATGATACTCTCAACTCAGCGCATATGAAGCATTATTTCTTAAATTACATTATCAGTTAAGTACAATGAGTCAACCATTTTCCTCTGTAGAATCTTAGAAAAACTTTAAGTTCCCATTCACAAAAGGTTAGAATAAAAATTCTGAAATCTGACAAAGGCATTAAGAGTAACGATACTTATTTAAAACAAAAATAAGTGAGCTACTTTCAGATGAAACGTACATTAAACTTAATTCCAATCCTCTTAAGCAACCACAAAATTACTTTAACAAATGTCTAAAGAATATTTTGGGTAATAGTAATTTGTTCAAAAGCTTTCCTTCTTTTACTCAAAGTCTTTCATATTTGTAAGGACTTCTAAAGTTTCACAAGCCAGATTGTCCTACGAGCCCGATCATTTCCACCTGAGGTTCTAATTCCTATAAACTGTCCTCCTTCAAACTTCCATAATACAGCTGGTAGTAATAATAATAATAATACTGTAATAATAATAATACTGTAATAATAAAAATAATAATCCTGTAATAATAATAATAATAATAATAGAAAGTCGATATCAGCCTATGTCCTTCTAAAGGATTTACATTTAATTTCCAATATTCTGAATAGTTTTTTATTTTCAGTACTGAGTTTCTTAATAATAATTGTAGATAAGAATTTGAAGTATGCTAAGAATACTGTGTTCATTTTTGCTTCTGCTGACGCGTTTCGTTCATATACTTTGAACATCTTCAGAGCTTTATACATAATTTTAAAGTAAACTGGGTTATATATATATATTTCTTGATTGTAAGTTTGATACAATTTCAAATTAATTTAAGACTATTCAAAAGTTCATTAAATTTTATATTAATTTTCGGTTTTTTCATTTTAATGTAAAAGGCTTCGGTAATTTTTAGTTTTTGTACGTTATATGATGAGTAGAAGATTTGAAAGTTTTTTGAGATATTTTTTAAATTTAATATTTTATGATCTACTCTGTAATGTTCTTTAATTTTACTTGGACGATATTTATGTTGGTATGATCTCTCTTTAATGTGGTTTGTGGTGTAACCAATGTAAGTCGACGTACAGTCAACTCCAGGACACGTAAATTGATACACCACATGATGTTGCTTATCAGGGTTTTTGTTACGTGTCGAAAAATGGCTTGATAACCTTTTGTTTTTATAGTATATGTTAACATTGATAGTTTTTCTTTATCATTTGGTTTTATGTGTCTCTTTAATATATTGTTTAAACATTTTTCTTCATGTTTTAGTCTTGTTGGGTTTTTTGTTTCGAAGTCGCGTTTGAGAAGTTGCGTTTTGAAATTTTCTGTAGACTTTTCTTTGTGAGCTGTTTCGTCATAAAGTCTTATGTTTAGAAAATTAGGAAACAGCTGATTATTGAGGCAAAATTTTAGAAAGTCGATATCAGCCTATGTCTTTATAAAGGATTTACATTTAATTTCCAATATTCTGAATAGTTTTTTATTTTCAGTACTAAGTTTCTTAATAATAATTGTAGATAAGAATTTGCAGTATGCTAAGAATACTGTCTTCATTTTTGCTTCTGCTGACGCGTTTCGTTCATATACTTTGAACATTTCAGAGCTTTATACATAATTTTAAAGTAAAATGACATAAATCTTTATTAACGTATAATATTTTATTTAATAATGTACAGTATTAGGAAAATTAATTAAGTACAACAATATATTCAGAAGAAAAAATTATAGGCATAATAAATGCGCTAAAATTCATTTAACTTTTTCATTGTTCCTTATCACATCAAAAGGGAAGAAATTTTCAAAATCATTGAGAAATTTTATTTCATATGTTTCTTACTCATTCCACTGGGCCTTCCATTCAAATTTGGGCAGTTTTCGCCTTGATTCAAATGAGTTTAAGATAAACTTTTGACGGTTGTCATATCCTATTCTTTCCTGACATGCCTTTGTTACTAGGTTCACTGCCCTTTCCACACTTTGACTGTGGCATGGAAAAGAAGCTATCTCCAGTGGCTTGCATCGAGCCTGTAATAGCTCATCGTCGCTAAAATTGTTTAGCAGCGGTGGAGGAGTAATGATCTCTTTTTGTCAATCGATCATCTCGGTGTAGTCAGTAGATTGGAAATTGAGGGTTCGAGGCAACTCAAAGTTTCTAGTACCTGAAAATCCTGTTCTTGAAAGGATGATTTTCTGAATAGCTTGCTCCCTAATTTCTAGTCTCTTGTCAGACACCATTGATATGAGTATATTTTCTGGGTGGGCAAAGTAGGCGTTATTCTTTAATACTGGTTCTATGATTGATCTATGTTGTTCATCTAAATTTCGAAGCAAGCACATTAAATGCCAAAAGTTATATGCACCATCAGTTACATTAGGATGAGATTTTATCCAAAACCACCCTGGAGCATAGAACTGCATAATAATCTTGACTATATCGTGAAGGTTTTTATCTGGATTTGGCATTGAGATATATAATCGAAGTACCCTGTTGGCTAGAGTTAGCCAGCGAGCATGGTGAAGGGTACCTGGGGATCGAGTGAACAGATCTTGAGAAGTGTCTCCAGTTTGCACTGCCGGACACATATTATAGAGATATCTTTGATCACTGCTTAGCTCTTTCACAACATTTGCTGGAATTTCTTTAATGTTTCCCTTTACGCGAGAATATTTGACTACCTCCAATTTTGTTAAATCTGTTTTCAGTTTATTCCCAATTGAACCCACAAAAGTATTTGGACCTGTTGTTTTACCATCAAACCTTTGTAGACGTACATAAAAGGCAGCTCATTCAAATGCAAGAGGCACACCAACCACTGCACTGGTCTGTTAAGATGAATTTCAACCAGTTTTATGGCTCCTACCAATTTTTCCTGTATTTACAAGAGTACCATCACACAGTAAAGCTTTGATAGTATCTGTGCTGTTCGAGTCTGTAATAATAGTTATCAACTCTTCTGCTATGCAGCGAGCAGTTCCATTATCTGGTGTGACATGGTCTACATAGATGCTTCCAGGTTCTTTCACAATAACATAGTGTTCTTCTTTTATCTTTCCACTTTTAGTTAATGTGCTATCTTTCCTTTCATCAAATCCAAGGCACTCCATCTTCAGATTTTTGGATTTAGACCTGAAAGTATTTGTTTCACCCATGCGATTTCTTTCTCTTTCTAATTTCTCTCTGTCAAGCATGTTGGTGTAGTTAAGGATCCCCATATCTTTTAAAGCTGCATTGACTATTGCAGCTGCAGCTCTACAACTTACACGATAACGATCTACTGTTAATGCTAGGTTTTTATAGGCGTGCCTTTTCTGAATATTCTCAGTCAATTCTAAATCGGCCTCATAATCTACATCCTGATTCTCTGAATCTACATCCACGTCGTCTTCGGTATTTTCTATAAATTCCGATGGTAAAACATTGGTGGCTTCAGTCATTTCTTCTTGTGCTTTTAGTTGACGGTTTTGTGCTTCTTGGGCTCTTGCTAAAGATCTCTTCTTTGTTGAACTAGCTATGCGATTAATTGGTCCTAACTGATTTTTTCTTTGTTTTTGACCCACAAAAGATTCCTATTCTGCCAATGGTATTTTATCTTTACACCTGCAAGATTTCCTAGCAATTCCCTTATCATAGCATTCACAAGAAGATATATCAAACATTTCATCATACTGAGCTACTTTTAAGGCAAAACTTTCATTTCTTCGATGTGACGGCACCTTGTTCAATTTTGAGGCTTCTTCTATTAGTCGACTGACTTTAATTAAAATAGATACCTTTGGTGTTAATCGTATGAAAAGAAAATTTCATCCAAATGTCTTCAATATCTTTTACAGCAACCCTGTAACAATCATTAGCAGTTGTTGATCCTTTTGATTTAGCTTCTTCACGACGGTGCACAAAAAGGTAGTGTCTCACAACATCTGCTTTTGATGGAGTCATAGCTGCTGGGAATTCCGTAGGATATCCAAAGGCTGCATTTGAGGACTTGCTTCTAGTAGTCATAGTTTATATTCAGAAGTAAAATCAAATTATATGTAATTTATAATTAAAGCAAATGCAAATTATTTCTATTTATCTGAAAAATTATTTCTATTTATCTGAAAAATTATTTCTATTTATCTGAAACATAAAAATATCAAGCATTAAACAAACAACTTATCATGTAACATATAACAACATCAAACATATGCAAATATGAAGGTAAAAAAGGGAGGAGGGGCATATGATAGGGGTAGTAGGGTGGGTAGCACAATAGCACATGCTTGATTTTTTAATATTTTGTTAAAGTGATAAAAAAAACCTTCTCACATAGTGTACTTTTTAAGAAATAACATTTTTTCCCATTTAAATATATGCAAATATGAGGGTAAAAAAGGGGGGGTTATGTGCTAGGGGTAGCATGGATAGCACATGCTTGATATTTTAATATTTTGTTAAGATGATAAAATGAAACTTTTCACAGTGTCCTTTTTAAGAAATAAAAAAATTTCCCATTTTCGACCCGGCCTAATACTCAGGTAAATTGGGGAGAAGGACATGAATTTAATTGTCTATTCAATTGTAAATAATTTGGTTAAAAATAACCATGAAAAATATCCCGATATTAAGGAAAATAAATTAATATAGGAAGTTCATTTTCAAACGAAATGCCCAACGCACGTGGGTTCAACTCTCTTAAACGAAAGAAAGGAGACGTCAGAAGTTAACGTTCAGTCACGTATAAAATGAAAATGTTTCAAAATGTCACGTTCGTTTACGTAATAAATTGAAAAACTCCGTTTAAATTTAAATTGATACATCATAAACCGGGTTGATTGGCCTATACAAGTTACACCTCCCAAAAGGCTAGTAATTCGTAAAATCGGATTTATCCAAAAGACATGAGAGAAATGTTGCCATAAAAAAAAGAAATTCGAAACGGAAGATGCCCGAGCGAAATCAAAAGGAGGCAGGGTACTAAAAAATCGTTAGAGTCAGTGCATTTTGAGACCACGTTCTATAAAGGTCGCTTTGTGAGAGTTTGGCGTTTAAATGAATAAATTCGGATACAAATTCATTTCGAACTTAATGGAAGTTGTACCGAAAATATTGTGGGTACCATAACGTACATTGTTCCGACTTAAGCATAAATTATCCGAAAGCAAACGGGTTGGTTAAAAAATAAAATAAGGCGTAAACTCGTCTCTCCCTTAAAAGTTCACAGAAAGAAAAAGTAAAATATAAAAATATATGGTACTTACGTATTAACGGGGGGCCACCACATATTGATGATTGGTTAGGTTAAGTTGTAATATTTTCGTTAGTTGAAAATTTCTAATACATCATATTTTTTAAATAGCAATATTTTTTTAAATATTTTTTTCTACAATTTTCTGAAAAAAAATAATTTTTTTTAGGCTTATTCATGATGAAAATTTAGGATCTACCAAAAAGTGAAGAAGATACGGTTTCTTTTTTGCAAGCCTTTAATTTTTTTCAGAAAATTGTATAAAAAAATATTTTATAAAAATATTGCTATTTAAAAAATATGATGTATTAGAAATTTTCAACTAACGAAAATATTACAACTTAACCTAACCAGTCATCAATATGTGGTGGGCCCCCGTTAATACGTAAGTACCAAATATATATTATGTTAACTTTATATAGTGTGCATGCGTTATCTTAAATTTTGGTTACAAGATTTAATCCCCGTAGAAGGGAATATTTACCACTGTCACAAAGGAAGTAGGTAAACATTGTAATTAAGGTATGCATTAGACATTATCGTATGGTATTATACATAAATACGGTGAAAAGGCCGGGTAGAGAACCAATCGTTGTTCTCCTCAAAGTTTTAGCCCATTGAAATTCCAGTTTATGTTAAATGTCTGGTGTAATTCTAAATAACAAATTCTTAAAGTAAGAATTAATGTCTCAAGGTTCATTTCCATAAACGAATCTTATTACTGTCAAAATTTTTATTGCATTATAATTGATTTTAAGTTCTTGAATATACTATTTTGTAAAAGGTATATAAGTATCCCCCCTTAAACGAGAATTAACAGAAATACGCATCAGTAATTATATCACTAATGATATAATACTCTCGTGTAAAGCGAGTGAAGTAGTTTAATTAACAACAGGTCAAAGAAAGGTATAATTAATACCAATAAATTCATAATTAAAAGTAAATATATAAAGTATAAATAAACGAACCACACCTCGTTTTACATAACAATATATATATATATATATATATATATAGAGAGAGAGAGAGAGAGAGAGAGAGAGAGGAGTGGCGACAAGCTTGACCTTCGTGAAATGAGGAATCATCGCACGGAACATTTGAAAGGTTGAAAGATATATATATATATATATATATATATATATGGAATGCGCCTCGGTGGTGTAGTGGTTAGCGTCGCTGACTCCGAATCCATCGGCCCTGAGATCGAGACCCGGTGACGACAGGCTGCGCGCAGCAAAACCCAGCTGTTCATCCTTCCATACAATAAAGAAATTGGTTGGTAGATAAATGGGTACCCTGGGTAGCCTAGTGGGTGGGGTAATGGGGAGGGGTGGGGGTAATGGGAGAGGGGGTTAGCCCCCAAGTTGCATGAATGGGGGTGAGGAGGTTTTGGGAGATACCAGATTCAGAAATGTTGACACAATGTGAAGCTCAAAATTTTCACGGCTGCGTTCTTTTCTGTAGTTTAGCCTGTCTAACCGTCAGCGAAGCGACGGGAACTGTACTAGTACTCTATAATAATAAAAGGACGCAGTTACAAACATGAAACTTCACAGACACATATTGATTAGGTCCCGAAGTTGTGCACCTGGGTGTTAATAAATTAAATAATTAATTTTTAAAAGTTAAATGACGTCATCAAGATCATTACGTATATATATATATCGAAACCTATGGTAAAATTATTGAATACTCGGTTAGGTTCATTGAAAGCCGGTTAGGTCAACTGTACGCCCTTGACGATTGGTTAGGTTAAATCGTGATATTTTCGTTAAAACGCAGGATATTTTTGCTACCCGCACGAAGCGCGGGTTCTCTGCTAGTTATTAATATAGAGTAGGGGATTACGATAGTTTATAATATTTAGAGATTAGCTAGTTGGAGAAAATGTAAATTTATGGGCAACTTAACTTATTAAGCTTTGCCTTTTTCGTGAATGTAGAATATTTGTATATAATTACATTTTGAAATGAGTATAAATTATCATAAACAATGTTTTTGGATGTTCAATTTTTTATAAATATAGATTTTATTTTGTGATGAAAATTTTAAAATTTAAAATAAGAGAATCGGCTAAATTTGGCCGATGCCGATGCCCAAAAACTGGCAATCTAACCAATGGCAACCTGACGATAACCTAACCAATCATCAAGGGCGTCCAGTTGACCTAACCAGGCATTCAATAATTCATTTGCACAAGAAATGGAGGTCAGATTTGAATAAAACACACCAAAATGCACCAGAAAACCCTATTCTTATATCAAAATCGAACCGCAGGAGTAAAACGAGTATTTCAATCGATTTTAATCGATTCAAAAGTTGCTTATATCTCTGTTCATATCAATTTGCAAAAGAAATACCATACAAGAAAATAGATTCAGATTTAAATTCAACATAAGAAAAACCGGATCTTGTGGGTTGTTGTATTATATGAAAAAATGAAGTAAATGATCCCAATTTAAAAAAAAAAAATCAGTAAATGAGAATAATTTTCTTAAATTATCTAATGTAAAGGATAATAATAATAATAACAATAATAATAATAATAAATGCACATTACTTTTCATTTTAACTATTAACAACAGTTTGTAACTATTCAAATGAAATTATAAAAATGTTTAAAAGGTTTTCATTGATTTAAATGATTTACGATGGTAAAATTAACTTTAAAATTTTATAAGTTAATTTATTTCAAGAAATGAAATTTCTTTCACGGGAAATTTTCAGTAACATTGATGAATTCGCTTTAAATAAGTTACCCCTAAATTTTGCATACATTATTGCAAAATATATTCTAAACTAAAATATCATTTAATTTGAAAGATAAGAAAGGATTACTAAAGATTTAGTTTTGCTAATTATTTTTTAATATTAATAATTTTAAATCTGTCAAATTTCAAATGCTGACATTAATCCAATCTCCCTTAAACAGAAAAAACAAACTCCCTTCGGGGAGTGAAAAATAAAAATAAAATGGTGTCAATAATGCAGTAGGGTTGAAGCACTTTAAGCAGAAAAAAAAAAAAAAAAAAAAAAAGGGTTGGGGTTAAAGTTTAACCTGAACTTTTACCTGAATTTTGCAGCCTTCCTTCGGGGAGTCAAAAAAAAAAAAAAAAAAAAGGTGTCAATAATCCAGCAGGGTTGAAGCACCTTAAACAGAAAAAAAACAAACAAACAGGGTTGAAGCACCTTAAACAGAATAAACAAAAACAATTCAAAAGAAAAAAAAATATGGTGTCAATAATCCAGTAGGGTTGAAGCACCTTAAGCAGAAACAAACAAACTTTCAATACAAATATGTATGTATATTTGCAGTGAAAAAGCTGTGTTCCTTTTGAGATATTTCGTAGCAAATGTCGTAATAACGTTTTCGGTTGATCAGCGAAGTTAAACAACATTGGAGAAGTTTAGCAAACAATTCTGCATAGGCGGTTTTTTAATAACGTTATCCCTGAAATAGTATACTAAAAATAAGTTTTCTCTAAGTAACATATTTGATGACGTAAAGATGAACTGGTTTCGTTAAAGGAACAGTATTCACAAGTGAATAAAGGTGAAGTACTCTTTTTCTTATAGTTCGTACTTGAAACTTATTAAAATTATTACTTTTTAATAATAAACTGGTAAAAAGTTTCATTTTGTTTTATTTTTGAAAAATATTTTAGAAATTGTACAATATTTGTAATGAGAGATGATCGTATGAGCAACGATCACACAATTTCACACCTTTCTCTACAAAAAAAAAAAATGGTGTCAATAATCCAGCAGGGTTGAAAGCACCTTAAACAGAAAAAAAAAAAAAAACAGGGTTTATTTTGTATATTTGTTACCTTGTTTCTCGATAATTTCATTGATGTTTTTGTGTTGGTCTTTTTTAAGTCGTAAGTCACATTGATGGTTTAGTTTCTAGTTTGGTGGAGGAGCGAATTGATATTTCGCGCTTCTTATCGCACATAGCGAGGCTCACCTTGTTCACTTGGTCTTCTCTCGAAGACTTTGTCTTTGACTCCTGTAACGTTTCTGAGGTCTTTTGGAAGCTGGATAAATTGTCTTGGCCCTTGACAACCAAGCTATTTTCCTTCAGTGTTGAAGAGGTCACTTGTCGGCTCTTTAATTTGGGAACACTATACAATATACATTCTGCTCTTCCTATTTTCCAGCGTTGTTTGGACGGTAATTGGCCAATGTTTAGTTTGAGGTTTGGTACCAGTTTTTCGATCACTTTCTATATGTAGATTATGGTGTACTTCTCTTCCTCTTTCCAGGAAGTACAGATTTAGTTTACAGTCTTTCCCAGTAGTTGAGTTCTTTGCAGCCATCAATGTTCGCTGTGAAATGTCTCTGAGTTTCTTCTCGTTTATTACTTTCTTCCTTTTTATATGAAGACATCAAGACTGATCCGTATTCAAGTTTTGGTATAATCAGTGTTTTCAGTAAGGGAATCATTACTCTCTTGTCCCTCCTTTTGAACGTTCTTAGTACCTGTCCCGCGACTCTTTTTTGCTTTCTTTATCGCTATCTCATTTTGTGTCTCGAATATATTTTAAACTAAAACATCATTTAATTTGAAAGACAAGACAGGATTCCTAAAGATTTAGTTTTGCTAATTATTTTTTAATATTAGTAATTTCAAATCTGCCACATTTCACCTTTTACTTGTCGTCTACGTTTTTCAATCCAAATATATATGTATATTTGCAGTGAAAAAGCCGTGTTCCTTTTGGGATATTTCGTAGCCAATGTCGTAATAACGTTTTCGGTTGATCAGCGAAGTTAAACAACATTGGAGAAGTTTAGCAAACAATTCTGCATAGGCGGTTTTTTGTTGCTTAAGAAATTCTGGGTCACTGCTGTAAAAGCATTCCAAGCTGTTTTTTCCAGTTTCATTTACAGCATATAATCCTATCTTAACCGTCATCGATCATGAACAGCCTCAATGTCGTAGTTGTGTATGATTTAAAACTGCTGTTTCATTAAATCAATCTGTGTAACGACATAAAAGAGTTCCTTTCTTTATTGCGAAGAAACAAGTTTCTAGTTCGAACAGCATCCTGACCAAATTACGTCCGTTTGCCTATCAGCGAGGTTAAGGCGATGTTGATTCTGGACTAAGTGCGTAAATAACCATCCTCTGCTTTCAGATGATGTAGCGACCGTGGTCTCGCGATCTAATCCGTTATACGAAACTTAGACGACTACACCAGGAAAGAACTGAAACTTTGAAACACATCTTAATTACGAACGATTTAAAGAGGGGAGCTACCCATTCGCCATCATACCCAAAACGGCACCATAATACCAGTGAAAACTTAAACTAATAAATAATTAAATTTTCCTCATGAGACTTATTTGGGGATTAAATCCCCGGGATCAATAGATGGTCAAGATCCCTCAATTAAGGAACGGGTTCAAAATGCTCCCGCCCTTATTACATTTTACAGAATAAGCATGTGAACAGCATATTGTTAAATTAAACACTCAAAAAGTGAAATGTGACCAATTTAAAATTAATATTATTAAAATTCAATCAACAAAATAAAATCCTTATGAAATGCTTCTTTTCAAATTAATTGATTTTTGAATTTATAATATTTCTTATAATAGTTCGGATAATGATAATAATTATTTAGCTCTAACTTATTTAAAACGAATTCATTGGCGCTACTTAAAAATTTTATGAACGAAATTTCACTTTGTAAAATGAATTAACATGTTAAATTTACAAGTTAATTAACTTGTAAAATTGATAAGTTAATTTTATCATTGTAAATCATGTAAACCAATGGAAACCTTTAAAAAAAATTTTAATTTCATTTGAATAGTTACAAACTGTTGTTAATGGTTAAAATGAAAAGTAATGTGCATTTATTATTATTATTATTATTATTAACATCTTTTACATTACATAATTCAAGAAAACTATTTTCATTTACTTATTTTTGTTTAAAAATTGTAAATATTAGGTTAGTCAATATTCATCTTTCTGCTTTCTTGAGAAAATTTGTGTAGGATTTATTTCTATTAATAACATTATCCCTGAAATAGGATACTAAAAATAAGTTTTCTCTAAGTAACATATTTGGTGACGTAGAGATGAACAGGTTTTGTAACAGGAACAATATTCACAAGTGAATAAAGGTGAAGTACTCTTTTTCTTATAGTTCGTACTTGAAACTTATTAAAATTATTACTTTTTAATAATAAACTGGTAAAAAAGTTTAATTTTGTTTTATTTTTGAAAAATATTTTATAAATTGTACAATATTTGTAATGAGAGATGATCGTATGAGAAACGATCAAACAATATATAAGGTTATATGAGAATCTAACCTTACTTCTACTACTTTTTTCACCACCTTTCTCTACAAAAAAAAAAAAAAAATGGTGTCAATAATCCAGCAGGGTTGAAAGCACCTTAAACAGAAAAAAAACAAAAACAATCACCAAATAACAACCTTTCTTCTACTACTTCTTTCACCACCTTTCTCTACAAAAAAGGAAAAAAAAATGGTGTCAATAATCCAACAGGGTTGAAAGCACCTTAAACAGAAAAAAAAAAAAACAATATACAGAGTGTGTGATAAAAAAAAAAGGTTGTCAATAATCCAGCAGGGTTGAAAGCACCTTAAACAGAAAAAAAAAAAAAAAATGTACAGAGTGTACATAAAGTCAGGATCTATTTTTGTGAAATAATTATTTTTTTCTGTTTTTCTTTTCAGAAATTGAATAAAGAAGAGCGTGTGGCAATAGTAATTTGGCGAATCGAGGGAAAGAAATACAGTGACATCACACACATCAGAGAGAAGTTTAGAAGGAAATTTCATAAGCCGGGGCCAATACACAAGACAATACGAAAATTGGTGAACAAATTTAAACGAACGGGATCTGTAAATGATGAAGTAAGATCAGGACGACCGTGTATGTCAGATCTTACCGTGAATGCAGTACGCGGAATTATCACTGAGGAGCCACGTACGTCCGTCCGTGCTGCATCACACAGACTTGGCCTCCTGACGTCATCTGTGCACAAAATTCTGAAAGTTAATTTGCAGAAGAAAAGCTATCATTTGCAGGTTTTACATGAGGAAGATTCCCTCGACGAAGTGCTGTGTGTGCTGATCTCGTAGAACAAATCTGGAGTGATAATTTAATGGACAACATTCTCTTTAGTGATGAAGCCACTTTCCATACGTACGGAAAAGTAAATCGTCATAACTGTCGAATTTGGGCAGATGAAAGACCGAATGATTTCGTCCAAAATTGGGAAAGAGACTCGCCTAAAGTTAATGTCTGGATGGGTTTAACAAAATCTAAAGTTTATGGTCCTTTTTTCTTTGCTGAAGCTACAGTTACGGGGCTTATTTATCTGGACATGTTGCAGCAATTCCTTGAACCTCAGCCGATTGGGGATAAGATTGTTAGTACCGTCGTCTATCAACATTATGGTGCTCCACCGTCGTCTATCAACATTATGGTGCTCCTTGTCACTATGCCAAAATTGTTCAGGGTTATCTAAATGGACGTTTTCCAAATCGCTGGATCGGACGCGGAAGCAACAGACCTTGGCCAGCGAGATCACCAGATTTAACCCCTTTAGATTTCTTTGCATGGGGCTTTATCAAATCGCACGTCTATCAAACGAAGATTACGAGTCTTGAAAACTTACGTATACGAACTGCTGCAGATAACATAACCCCGCAAATGCTCCAGAATGTGTTTAGAAATGCTGCGGAACGATTTGAGCTGTGGAGGGATACTGATGGGCGTCACGACGAATCCTACTCTTAATTATTTAATAAATGTTACCACTTTATCATTTTATGATTGAATTCTATATAATTTCCAAGTGCTTCATAAAAATAGATCCTGACTTTATGTACACCCTATATATTTATTATCTCGTTTCTCGAATATTTCATTGAAGTTTTTGTGTTGGTCTTTTTTAAGTCGTAAGTCACATTGTTGGCTTAGTTTCTGGTTTGGTGGAGGAGCGAATTGATATTTCGCGCTTTTTATCACAGATAGCGAGGCTCACCTTGCTCACTTGGTCTTCTTTCGAATACTTTGTCTTTGACTCTTGTAACGTTTCTGAGGTGTTTTGGAAGATGGTTAAATTGTCTTGGCTTTTGACAACCAAGCTATTTTCCTTCAGTGTTGAATAGGTCACTTATCGGCTCTTTAATTTGAGAACACTATACATTTTGCTCTTCCTATTTTCCAGCGTTGTTTGGACGGTAATTGGGTTTAGTTTGACGTTTGGTACGAGTTTTTCGATCATTTTCCATATGTAGATTATGGTGTACTTCTCTTCCTCTTTCCAGGAAGTATAGATTTAGTTTACAGTCTTTCTCAGTAGTTGAGTTCTTTGCAGCCATCAATGTTCGCTGTGAAATGTCTCTGAGTTTCTTCTCGTTTATTAGTTTCTTCCTTTTTATATGAAGACGTCAAGACTGAGCCGCATTCAAGTTTTGGTATAATCAGTGTTTTCAGTAAGGGAATCATTACTGTCTTGTCCCTCCTTTTGAACGTTCTTAGTACCTGTCCCGCGACTCGTTTTTGCTTTCATTATCGCTATCTCGAATATATTTTAAAGTAAAACATCATTTAATTTGAAAGCCAAGACAGGATTCCTAAAGATTTAGTTTTGCTAATTATTTTTTAATATTAGTAATTTCAAATCTGCCAAATTTCACCTTCTACTTGTCTACGTTTTTCAATCCAAATATGTATGTATATTTGCAGTGAAAAAGCCGTGTTCCTTTTGGGATATTTCGTAGCAAATGTAGTAATAACGTTTTCGGTTGATCAGCGAAGTTAAACAACATTGGAGGAGTTTAGCAAACAATTCTGCATAGGCGGTTTTTTGTTGCTTAAGAAATTCTGGGTCACTGCTGTAAAAGCATTCCAAGCTGTTTCTTCCATTTTCATTTACAGCCCATAATCGTATCTTAACCGTCATCGATCATGAACAGCCTCAATGTCATAGTTGTGTATGATTTAAAACTGCTGTTTCATTAAATCAATCTGCGTAACGACGTAAAGACATAAAAGAGTTCCTTTCCTTATTGCGAAGAAGCAAGTTTCTGGTTCGAACAGCATCCTGACCAAATTACGTCCTTTCCACTACAAGTGGGGTTTCGTCATAATACTTCTTTCCATTCAATCAGCGAGGTTAAGGCGATGTTGGTTCTGTACTAAGTAGTTGTGTAATTTTCTATCTTCTACGTTCAGATGATGTAGCGACCCATGGTTCGGATTTTACATAAAATTCTAGGTCCCACCCGTCGCCGCGTAACCTTTGCCGTTACGAGAGGAGCTAAACAACCCCAAAAATTAACATTGCCACCAGGGTTTCGCGATCTGATCCCTATTATATGAAACTTAGACACAACATCAGGAAAGAACTGCAACTTTGAAACACATCTTCGTTTCGAACGAATTAAAAAGGGGAGTTACCCATTCGTCGTCATACCCAAAGCAACACGATAGTACCAAAGAGAAGTTAAATCAATAAATAATTAAATTTTCCTTATGAAATTTATTTGGAGATTAAATTTTAATTTCATTTGAATAGTTACAAACTGTTGTTAATGGTTAAAATGAAAAGTAAGGTGCATTTATTATTATTTTTATTATTATTATTATTATCATTAACATCTTTTACATTAGATAATTCAAGAAAACTATTTTCATTTACTTATTTTCGTTTAAAAATTGTAAATATTAGGTTAGTCAATATTCATCTTTCGGCTTTCTTGAGAAAATTTGTGTAGAATTTATTTCTATTAATAACGTTATCCCTGAAATAGGATACTAAAAATAAGTTTTCTCTAAGTAACATATTTGATGACGTAAAGATGAACTGGTTTCGTTAAAGGAATAGTATTCACAAGTGAATAAAGGTGAAGTACTCTTTTTCTTATAGTTCGTACTTGAAACTTATTACAATTATTACTTTTTAATAATAAACTGGTAAAAATGTTTCATTTTGTTTTATTTTTGAAAAATATTTTATAAATTGTACAATATTTGTAATGAGAGATGATCGTATGAGCAACGATCACACAATATATAAGGTTATATGAGAGTGTACCGATATTCAGACCTTACACAGAAAAAACAAACAAACAGAGTTTATTTTGTATATTAACATTGTTAACTCGTTTTTTTTATAATTTCATTGATGTTTTTGTGTTGGTCTTTTTTAAGTCGTAAGTCACATTGATGGTTTAGTTTCTAGTTTGGTGAAGGAGCGAATTGATATTTCGCGCTTTTTATCGCACATAGCGAGGCTCACCTTGTTCACTTGGTCTTTGACTCCTGTAACGTTTCTGAGGTCTTTTGGAAGCTGGATAAATTGTCTTGGCCCTTGACAACCAAGCTATTTTCCTTCAGTGTTGAAGAGGTCACTTGTCGGCTCTTTAATTTGGGAACACTATACAATATACATTCTGCTCTTCCTATTTTCCAGCGTTGTTTGGACGGTAATTGGCCAATGTTTAGTTTGAGGTTTGGTACCAGTTTTTCGATCACTTTCTATATGTAGATTATGGTGTACTTCTCTTCCTCTTTCCAGGAAGTACAGATTTAGTTTACAGTCTTTCCCAGTAGTTGAGTTCTTTGCAGCCATCAATGTTCGCTGTGAAATGTGTCTGAGTTTCTTCTCGTTTATTAGTTTCTTCCTTTTTATATGAAGACGTCAAGACTGAGCCGTATTCAAGTTTTGGTATAATCAGTGTTTTCAGTAAGGGAATCATTACTGTCTTGTCCCTCCTTTTGAACGGTCTTAGTACCTGTCCCGCGACTCTTTTTTGCTTTCTTTATCGCTATCTCATTTTGTGTCTCGAATATATTTTAAACTAAAACATCATTTAATTTGAAAGACAAGACAGGATTCCTAAAGATTTAGTTTTGCTAATTATTTTTTAATATTAGTAATTTCAAATCTGCCACATTTCACCTTTTACTTGTCGTCTACGTTTTTCAATCCAAATATGTATGTATATTTGCATTGAAAAAGCCGTGTTCCTTTTGGGATATTTCGTAGCCAATGTCGTAATAACGTTTTCGGTTGATCAGCGAAGTTAAACAACATTGGAGAAGTTTAGCAAACAATTCTGCATAGGCGGTTTTTTGTTGCTTAAGAAATTCTGGGTCACTGCTGTAAAAGCATTCCAAGCTGTTTTTTCCAGTTTCATTTACAGCATATAATCCTATCTTAACCGTCATCGATCATGAACAGCCTCAATGTCGTAGTTGTGTATGATTTAAAACTGCTGTTTCATTAAATCAATCTGTGTAACGACATAAAAGAGTTCCTTTCTTTATTGCGAAGAAACAAGTTTCTAGTTCGAACAGCATCCTGACCAAATTACGTCCGTTTGCCTATGAGTGGGGCTTTGTCAGAATTCAATCAGCGAGGTTAAGGCGATGTTGATTCTGGACTAAGTGCGTAAATAACCATCCTCTGCTTTCAGATGATGTAGCGACCGTGGTCTCGCGATCTAATCCGTTATACGAAACTTAGACGACTACACCAGGAAAGAACTGAAACTTTGAAACACATCTTAATTACGAACGATTTAAAGAGGGGAGCTACCCATTCGCCATCATACCCAAAACGGCACCATAATACCAGTGAGAACTTAAACTAATAAATAATTAAATTTTCTTCATGAGACTTATTTGGGGATTAAATCCCCGGGATCAATAGATGGTCAAGATCCCTCAATTAAGGAACGGGTTCAAAATGCTCCCGCCCTTATTACATTTTACAGAATAAGCATGTGAACAGCATATTGTTAAATTAAACACTCAAAAAGTGAAATGTGACCAATTTAAAATTAATATTATTAAAATTCAATCAACAAAATAAAATCCTTATGAAATGCTTCTTTTCTTATCAAATTAATTGATTTTTGAATTTATAATATTTCTTATAATAGTTCGGATAATGATAATAATTATTTAGCTCTAACTTATTTAAAACGAATTCATTGGCGCTACTTAAAAATTTTATGAACGAAATTTCACTTTGTAAAATGAATTAACATGTTAAATTTACAAGTTAATTAACTTGTAAAATTGATAAGTTAATTTTATCATTGTAAATCATGTAAACCAATGGAAACCTTTAAAAAAAATTTTAATTTCATTTGAATAGTTACAAACTGTTGTTAATGGTTAAAATGAAAAGTAATGTGCATTTATTTTATTATTATTATTAACATCTTTTACATTACATAATTCAAGAAAACTATTTTCATTTACTTATTTTTGTTTAAAAATTGTAAATATTAGGTTAGTCAATATTCATCTTTCTGCTTTCTTGAGAAAATTTGTGTAGGATTTATTTCTATTAATAACATTATCCCTGAAATAGGATACTAAAAATAAGTTTTCTCGAAGTAACATATTTGGTGACGTAGAGATGAACAGGTTTTGTAACAGGAACAATATTCACAAGTGAATAAAGGTGAAGTACTCTTTTTCTTATAGTTCGTACTTGAAACTTATTAAAATTATTACTTTTTAATAATAAACTGGTAAAAAAGTTTCATTTTGTTTTATTTTTGAAAAATATTTTATAAATTGTACAATATTTGTAATGAGAGATGATCGTATGAGCAACGATCACACAATATATAAGGTTATATGAGAGTATACCGATATTCAGGGTTTATTTTGTATATTTGTTACCTTGTTTCTCGATAATTTCATTGATGTTTTTGTGTTGGTCTTTTTTAAGTCGTAAGTCACATTGATGGTTTAGTTTCTAGTTTGGTGGAGGAGCGAATTGATATTTCGCGCTTCTTATCGCACATAGCGAGGCTCACCTTGTTCACTTGGTCTTCTCTCGAAGACTTTGTCTTTGACTCCTGTAACGTTTCTGAGGTCTTTTGGAAGCTGGATAAATTGTCTTGGCCCTTGACAACCAAGCTATTTTCCTTCTGTGTTGAAGAGGTCACTTGTCGGCTCTTTAATTTGGGCACACTATACATTCTGCTCTTCCTATTTTCCAGCGTTGTTTGGACGGTAATTGGCCAATGTTTAGTTTGAGATTTGGTACCAGTTTTTCGATCACTTTCTATATGTAGATTATGGTGTACTTCTCTTCCTCTTTCCAGGAAGTACAGATTTAGTTTACAGTCTTTCCCAGTAGTTGATTTCTTTGCAGCTATCAATGTTCGCTGTGAAATGTCTCTGAGTTTCTTCTCGTTTATTACTTTCTTCCTTTTTATATGAAGACGTCAAGACTGAGCCGTATTCAAGTTTTGGTATAATCAGTGTTTTCAGTAAGGGAATCATTACTGTCTTGTCCCTCCTTTTGAACGTTCTTAGTACCTGTCCCGCGACTCTTTTTTGCTTTCTTTATCGCTATCTCATTTTGTGTCTCGAATATATTTTAAACTAAAACATCATTTAATTTGAAAGACAAGACAGGATTCCTAAAGATTTAGTTTTGCTAATTATTTTTTAATATTAGTAATTTCAAATCTGCCACATTTCACCTTTTACTTGTCGTCTACGTTTTTCAATCCAAATATATATGTATATTTGCAGTGAAAAAGCCGTGTTCCTTTTGGGATATTTCGTAGCCAATCTCGTAATAACGTTTTCGGTTGATCAGCGAAGTTAAACAATATTGGAGAAGTTTAGCAAACAATTCTGCATAGGCGGTTTTTTGTTGCTTAAGAAATTCTGGGTCACTGCTGTAAAAGCATTCCAAGCTATTTTTTCCAATTTCATCTACAGCACAGAATCATATCTTAACCGTCATCGATCATGAACAGCTTCAATGTCGTAGTTGTGTGTGATTTAAAACTGCTGTTTCATTAAATCAATCTCTGTAACGACACAAAAGAGTTCCTTTCTTTATTGCGAAGAAACACGTTTCTGGTTCGAACAGCATCCTGACCAAATTACGCCCGTTTGCCTATCAGCGAGGATAAGGCGATGTTGATTCTGTACTAAGTGCGTAGATAACCATCCTCTGCTTTCAGATGATGTAGCGACCGTGGTCTCGCGATCTGATCCGTTATACGAAACTTAGACGACTACACCAGGAAAGAACTGAAACTTTGAAACACATCTTAATTACGAACGAGTTAAAGAGGGGAGCTTCCCATTCGTCATCATACCCAAAATGACACGACAATACCAAAGAAAACTTAAACTAATAAATAACAAAATTTTCCTCATGAGACTTATTTGGGGATTAAATCCCCGTAAACACCGTCCGCTCCCCCCTTTATTACACTTTATAAGATAAACAGGTAAGGTAACACCCCCCTTATTACACTTTATAAGATAAACAGGTAAGGTGTATATTGTTAAGTCAAACACTCAAAAAGTGAAATGTGACCAATTTAAAATTAATATTATTAAAATTCAATCAACAAAATAAAATCCTTATGAAATGCTTCTTTTCTTATCAAATTAATTGATTTTTGAATTTATAATATTTCTTATAATAGTTCGGATAATGATAAAATTTAGCTGTAACTTATTTAAAACGAATTCATTGGCGCTACTTAAAAATTTTATGAACGAAATTTCACTTTGTGAAATGAATTAACATGTTAAATTTACAAGTTAATTAACTTGTAAAATTGATAAGTTAATTTTACCATTGTAAATCATGTAAACCAATGGAAACCTTTAAAAAAAATTTAATTTCATTTGAATAGTTACAAACTGTTGTTAATGGTTAAAATGAAAAGTAATGTGCATTATTATTATTATTATTATTATTATTATTATTATTATTATTATTAACATCTTTTACATTAGATAATTCAAGAAAACTATTTTCATTTACTTATTTTTGTTTAAAAATTGTAAATATTAGGTTAGTCAATATTCATCTTTAGGCTTTCTTGAGAAAATTTGTGTAGGATTTATTTCTATAAATAACGTTATCCCTGAAATAGGATACTAAAAATAAGTTTTCTCTAAGTAACATATTTGGTGACGTAGAGATGAACAGGTTTTGTAACAGGAACAATATTCACAAGTGAATAAAGGTGAAGTACTCTTTTTCTTATAGTTCGTACTTGAAACTTATTAAAATTATTACTTTTTAATAATAAACTGGTAAAAAAGTTTAATTTTGTTTTATTTTTGAAAAATATTTTATAAATTGTACAATATTTGTAATGAGAGATGATCGTATGAGAAACGATCACACAATATATAAGGTTATATGAGAATCTAACAGGTATTAACTTCTACTATTTTATTCTACTACTTCTTTCACCACCTTTCTCTACAAAAAAGAAAAAATGGTGTCAATAATCCAGCAGGGTTGAAAGCACCTTAAACAGAAAAAAAAAAAAAATAAAAAAAATAAATTAAAGAACATCAATATTAGGATCTTTTCTTCTACTACTTCTTTCACCACCTTTCTCTACAAAAAAAAAAAAAAAAATGGTGTCAATAATCCAGCAGGGTTGAAAGCACCTTAAACAGAAAAAACAAACAAACATACAGGGATTGATGTTTGAGGATTCGTCGTGTGAAGACATTCTACCTCGCTGAAGAAAGTTGACTCACCGCTTGCATTTCGGCAAAGGAGACAACAAATCGGGAAAAGACTCTCAGAGGATCTCGACTCAACCCCAGCGGTAATTAAGGAGGGAAACTTCCTGAGATTTTTCTCAAAAACTCTCTCACCGGCAAGGGTGGCAAAAGAGGAGGAAAGTCATCCACGGCCAGAATTTTGTCACGAACATTTTCAGTTTTCAAAGGTGGTAAGCGCGGCTTGGATTTGGAGGCGCATTCCCTGAGCGATAAGACAAGCGAGTCATTGGAACAATAAAGTATACTAAGAGGCAACCCTTATAGGAAAAAAGGCACTTAGAAGAGATAATATTACGCTGATGAGGAGGTAAACTCCTCACTTTCCTGCCTCGCCCCGCTATGAAGAAGTGCGCTTAACGGTGGAAACCCCACTGGACTGGACACCCAAAGGAGGGCAACTATGCCTAGCATAATTGTACCGCTGAGGGGCCTACTGACCCTGGGAGGTTTGTGGTTCGTCCCACTGCCAGTAAGGTAGGGTCCTCTCATTGTACGGGCAATGCAGCATCTTTCGAAGAGGGCCGCTGAGACACAGTTCATGCCGGAGAAAGATGCAGGAGCCTGCTCTTCTGCCAGGCGAGATAATCGTTGAACCCCCCAGGGGGCGAACCTCGCTTCATCAGTGCATTGCTGCGGATGAGAATAGGGAAAAAATATATATATATATATATATATATATATATATAAAATAAAATTTAGATAACGCACTACACTTCATGGCTTATGGGGCGAGGGAGGAAGTTGGTTAATAAGCTAACCATTAAAACATGCCCACTCGTATACCACTACGAGTAATACGGGGTAAGGAGACCCCAGCAAGAGGAGAAGTTTTTAAAAAAATTTATGGCCAATTGGGTGTGGCCCTCACTAAGCTTATAGCGGTGAACTCGGGATACATCGGCTTATGCCACGAAGAAAGGGACGTCATCTCCCTGACGGGCTCTGCCGCAGTGGAGTCCCTCAAAGAAATAGGCCTAGAGCCTCAAATTCCTCCAGAGGTATTGGCCACGAGATCGGTCATTTGCAAACAAATAGATGAGTGGATCGGAGGACAATCCGACGAAGATACTAAGAAAGAAATTGAGAGATGCCAACGGTGGGCTAAAGTACAAGCAGTAATTAAATTCGGGAGAAGCACTCACCTCATGAAGGTGGTATTCACCGATACAGCAATGGCTAAAAAAGCAACAGAAGAAGGCCTACTGGCCTTTAATGTAAGAATAGCACCAGCCCAAATAGAACAAGACAAGCACACAAATATTCAAATGTGCTATAATGTTATAAACTCGAAGACCATCTCTCAAAGGACTGCCCTAATAAAGAACAAGTTATATGCTCCGAATGCAGTGGAACGGACCACAGCTGGAGGACCTGTAAAAGCCCAGAAAAAAAATGCCTAAACTGCAACGGACCTCATAGGACTTTGGCAATGAAATGTCCCATAAAAAAAGACTTAATAAAAAAGAAGAGAGAAAAAGAAACAACCCGAAAGACGCGAGGGTACGCAGAAGTGGCCCAAAATGGGTTGGCCGCAACGACTGCAAATAAAATTGCCGCCCCAGAGATTGAGGGCGCCCCTATAGAAATATTAACTTGCGTAATTCACGCGCATGTAATGAACATAGCGAAGCCAGGTAGCTATGCCACTGAGCTAAACGCTATATTGAAGCTAAATGGATTCAGGGAACTGAAATTCCCGGAATGCCCTCCGTCCAATTTACTAACAAAATCATTGAACCTAGCCCAAGAGTACTTCGTACCAGAAGTAGCTGCAGAAACCCCTGAACGAACTAACATCGTCCAATCAACAATTACAACTCCAGAGGCCGCCGAAGAAGGCACAAAAGTTAAACAATCCTGTACGGCAGACGGTCCCCATGAAGACCCCACAAATGCAACTAATGAGGGCGCACAATCACCCGCAACAAGTTCACAGTCCCGACAAACTAGCAAGGACCCTACGAAGCGCAAGCCTACCAACAGAGGAGAAAAAGACCCTCAGGACCTATACCGGCACGAAGCCGAGGAATTTAATCTCCAGATTTACGCGTCCGAAAAGCAAGGCTTCCCCCGATCGATAAGCACCACACACATAGTTGAAGGAATAGCGTGCCACAGATACAAATGGGACTACAAAGCTACGGCGAAAGAGACAATCGTAGAAGAGGCCCTCAAGCAAGGCCTTATTAAAATAACAGAAGAAAACTGTGTAGTATTAACACAAGAGAATTACAATAAGAAAAGATGTGGAGCGGAGCGAGACCCAAGACTAAGGTCCGGGAGATAATCGAACCGAGTGAAAAGAAAAGACAAACATCAGAAAACCCGTAATTAATGGTTCCTAATAATAAAATAAAAATAATAGCTCACAATGTAGGACAATGGGAAATTAAGCGGCACCAGATGTGTAACCTCTACAAGGACGAGGATCCCGACATCATCCTCATCTCAGAACACGGAATGAAAGATAACAAGAAAATAAAAATACTTAATTACAATATTATCCAAAAAAATGACTCCAATGAACAGTATGACGGAGTAGCTATAGCAATCAAAAAAGGAATCCAATACAAAGAAGGAGAGCCCCTGGACGAAGCCTACCTCTTCGTCACTATAAGCACAGAAATGGGAGAAATAGGAATAGCAGTAGGCTACCAACCGCCTAGAAGAAACTACCTGCCACTGCATAACTTCATTAACCTATTTAACAGAAACATCCCAGTCATTCTCATGGGCGACTTAAATGCCCGCTGTGCAGCCGCCGGATATACGACCTTTAACAGAATTGGCAATAATTTGAAAACGCTTTTAGAAAGGAATATCGTCAAGAGAGTCGGACCCGAATTCCCAACTTTCATTACATATAGATCCGCCACCCGGCCGGATATAGTATTAATGAACAACAACCAGCCATTTAACTATCACATTAAACAAGGTCCACTTACGCCGAGTGATCACCTTCCCGTCATAATGCTCCTTTCTGCAAATCCAATACAAATCCCAG
The DNA here is from genome assembly GCA_023014485.1 of Bathynomus jamesi. NCBI lineage: Eukaryota > Metazoa > Arthropoda > Malacostraca > Isopoda > Cirolanidae > Bathynomus > Bathynomus jamesi. Next base: position 313,664 of record JAJOZX010004275.1, read on the forward strand.
TCGCACTAAGGAAAACATATAAGAGGGCTAACTGGGAGCAATATAAGCAGATGCTGGGCGCATATCAAGGTAGCGACCTAACCGACGCTACACTCGAAGAGATAGATGCAGAATTACAAAATATTACGAGAACTATAGAAGAAGCGGATACAGCCTGTGTCCCAAAAAATAGTCATAAAACGCTGCCTCACCCTCCTCAAAATAGGCAGGTCGCCATTAAACAGCAGCAATTTAAGACAATCTATCAGCAAATAAGAACTAATGGCCCCAACAGATACTTATATAACCGTATGAAAAGGCTGCAGGCAGAAATCTATTGTGAATTAAGTGAAATGCAAAAGGCCCTCTGGAACGCAATAATCAGTAGGCTCGATGTGGAACGGGACCCCAAGGCTTTCTGGGATATGGTTAACAGACTCAAAGGACAGGAAGCGAAGACAGTAAGCTTCATCAAAAACAACAACAATGAGCATATTTTTGACCCACGAGAAAAGGAAGCTCTCTTTAGACAGCACTGGGAAGGCATTTTTTCAATAACAGAAGAAGAGAATATGGAATATGACGAAGTCCACGAAAACGACATCCTGGAAGAACTTGCTCCCAAAGTCGATAGACTGTCCCCCCACCATTACGTAAATGACACCCGATTTACCATGGATGGATACGGCAGTCGAATCACGCTCGAAGAACTGAAATATAACATAGACAAATTCAAACAGAAAGCCCCAGGGCTAAGCGGACTTACGAAGGCCAACCTCAAGAATGCTCCAGATGGGTTCCTCAATGTACTATTAAAGGCTCTCAACGCTGCTTTAAATGTGGGATACTACCCAGACGCCTTCAAAATAGCGAAAATGATATTTATTCCCAAGCCGGGGAAGAGCCCGACACAAGTAGCTAATTACAGACCAATCTCCCTCTTAGAATTTATGGGAAAATTGTTTGAAAGGATCATCACCAGCAGATTAATGGTATATTTAACGGACAATCAATTGATGAACCATCACCAACACGGATTCCGAAAAAAGAGAAGCACGGAAACGGCTATAACACTGATGTGTGAGAAAATAGCTACGGCTAAAGCAAAAGGCCAATCGATAGATATAGTTCTCCGAGACGTACAGAAAGCATTCGACAAAGTATGGATAACGGGGCTGCAATGCAAGATTCTGCGATTGAATATTAACCCCATACTCGAACGTATTCTTTGTGACTACCTCATGGACCGAAAAGCCGTTATAAACATCGGAGGGTACCAAGGTCAACAATTTGCCCTAAAGGCAGGTGTCCCGCAAGGCGGCTGTCTGAGCCCTATACTGTATGCACTATACACGTCTGACCTGCCAGAACCGGTAGGAAATGACACAATAAATATAGTGTATGCAGATGATATAACACAGATAGTCCCTTGCGTCTCAAAGTCCCCCCAAATGATCGCACAAAACACAGCGAGAGAGATCAGGAACATAAACGAATTCGAAAAAAGATGGAAGATAAGAACGAATAGGGCTAAATTTACGGTCGTCCCAATAGGGAGAAAAAAAACGGGGGATCTCGAAGTAGACGGAGAACTGTATGAGTACTCCGCAGAAGGCAAAATGTTAGGCCTAAAAATAACGAGAACGAGCTACGTCAAACACTACACTGAGAGAGTTAACAGCGCAAATGCCAGCATGAGCAAATTATACAGATTTAGAGGCCTCAACAAAGCTAACAAAAGAAAGCTCTACCTCGCATTAGTCCGATCAGTACTTTTGTACCCAACCGTCCCACTACATGTGGCAAATAACAATCAGATACGTAAAATGCAAAGGGTACAAAACAAAGGGGCCCTCTACATAACAGATAAATTCAGAACTGATCGGCAGAAACAAAGGCATCTTCACGCGCAAGCAGATTTAGACCCGATTAATGTTGTCCTACATAATCGGGCAGTCAAAATATGGGACAAGATAGAAGAGGAAATCCCTCCACAGCTATTAGAAAAAATACAGTTTGATGACGAAATGCAAAGAACTATAAATATACAATTCAAAAGCAGTAAAAAACAAACTCAAATACCACCAAGACCAAAATATGTTTAAAATTGACGTAAAATCACAGTGCCCACCGGCACACTAATCTAGAATAATAAGTACTGAAGACAGAGAGCTCCAGACAACCTGGAATCTTTAAACTACTACTTTATTTCATTTTCGAACTTATTTCTACCACTACTAAAGGTGTATCAAAACCACACCTTTTCTCCTACTTTCCAAACTTTTCAGATCGTTGAGCGTTGAAAACAGGTATTATACAGAGTGTAATATAACACCACTTTTCACTTCTCTTTCTTTCTTCCTTTTCTATCTCCCTTCGTGGAGTCAAAAAAAAAAAATGGTGTCAATAATCCAGCAGGGTTGAAAGCACCTTAAACAGAAAAAAAAAAACAATATACAGAGTGTACATAAAGTCAGGATCTATTTTTGTGAAATAATTATTTTTTTCTGTTTTTCTTTTCAGAAGCCCTTAGATTGAATAAAGAAGAGCGTGTGGCAATAGTAATTTGGCGAATCGAGGGAAAGAAATACAGTGACATCACACACATCAGAGAGAAGTTTAGAAGGAAATTTCATAAGCCGGGGCCAATAGACAAGACAATACGAAAATTGGTGAACAAATTTAAACGAACGGGATCTGTAAATGATGAAGCAAGATCAGGACGACCGTGTATGTCAGATCTTACCGTGAATGCAGTACGCGGAATTATCACTGAGGAGCCACGTACGTCCGTCCGTGCTGCATCACACAGACTTGGCCTCCTGACGTCATCTGTGCACAAAATTCTGAAAGTTAATTTGCAGAAGAAAAGCTATCATTTGCAGGTTTTACATGAGGAAGATTCCCTCGACGAAGTGCTGTGTGTGCTGATCTCGTAGAACAAATCTGGAGTGATAATTTAATGGACAACATTCTCTTTAGTGATGAAGCCACTTTCCATACGTATGGAAAAGCAAATCGTCATAACTGTCGAATTTGGGCAGATGAAAGACCGAATGATTTCGTCCAAAATTGGGAAAGAGACTCGCCTAAAGTTAATGTCTGGATGGGTTTAACAAAATCTAAAGTTTATGGTCCTTTTTTCTTTGCTGAAGCTACAGTTACGGGGCTTATTTATCTGGACATGTTGCAGCAATTCCTTGAACCTCAGCCGATTGGGGATAGGATTGTTAGTACCGTCGTCTATCAACATTATGGTGCTCCACCGTCGTCTATCAACATTATGGTGCTCCTTGTCACTATGCCAAAATTGTTCAGGGTTATCTAAATGGACGTTTTCCAAATCGCTGGATCGGACGCGGAAGCAACAGACCTTGGCCAGCGAGATCACCAGATTTAACCCCTTTAGATTTCTTTGCATGGGGCTTTATCAAATCGCACGTCTATCAAACGAAGATTACGAGTCTTGAAAACTTACGTATATGAACTGCTGCAGATAACATAACCCCGCAAATGCTCCAGAATGTGTTTAGAAATGCTGCGGAACGATTTGAGCTGTGCAGGGATACTGATGGGCGTCACGACGAATCCTACTCTTAATTATTTAATAAATGTTACCACTTTATCATTTTATGATTGAATTCTATATAATTTCCAAGTGCTTCATAAAAATAGATCCTGACTTTATGTACACCCTGTATATTTATTATCTCGTTTCTCGAATATTTCATTGAAGTTTTTGGTTGGTCTTTTTTAAGTCGTAAGTCACATTGTTGGCTTAGTTTCTGGTTTGGTGGAGGAGCGAATTCATATTTCGCGTTTTTTATCACAGATAGAGAGGCTCACCTTGCTCACTTGGTCTTCTTTCGAAGACTTTGTCTTTGACTCCTGTAACGTTTCTGAGGTGTTTTGGAAGCTGGTTAAATTGTCTTGGCTTTTGACAACCAAGCTATTTTCCTTCAGTGTTGAAGAGGTCACTTGTCGGCTCTTTAATTTGGGAACACTATACATTCTGCTCTTCCTATTTTCCAGCGTTGTTTGGACGGTAATTGGGTTTAGTTTGAGGTTTGGTACCAGTTTTTCGATCACTTTCCATATGTAGATTATGGTGTACTTCTCTTCCTCTTTCCAGGAGGTATAGATTTAGTTTACAGTCTTTCTCAGTAGTTGAGTTCTTTGCAGCCATCAATGTTCGCTGTGAAATGTCTCTGAGTTTCTTCTAGTTTATTAGTTTCTTCCTTTTTATATGAAGACGTCAAGACTGAGCCGCATTCAAGTTTTGGTATAATCAGTGTTTTCAGTAAGGGAATCATTACTGTCTTGTCCCTCCTTTTGAACGTTCTTAGTACCTGTCCCGCGACTCTTTTTTGCTTTCTTTATCGCTATCTCATTTTGTGTCTCGAATATATTTTAAACTAAAACATCATTTAATTTGAAAGCCAAGACAGGATTCCTAAAGATTTAGTTTTGCTAATTATTTTTTAATATTAGTTATTTCAAATCTGCCAAATTTCACCTTTTACTTGTCGTCTACGTTTTTCAATCCAAATATGTATGTATATTTGCAGTGAAAAAGCCGTGTTCCTTTTGGGAAATTTCGTAGCAAATGTCGTAATAACGTTTTCGGTTGATCAGCGAAGTTAAACAACATTGGAGAAGTTTAGCAAACAATTCTGCATACGCGGTTTTTTGTTGTTTAAGAAATTCTGGGTCACTGCTGTAAAAGCATTCCAAGCTGTTTCTTCCATTTTCATTTACAGCCCATAATCGTATCTTAACCGTCATCGATCATGAACAGCCTCAATGTCGTAGTTGTGTATGATTTAAAACTGCTGTTTCATTAAATCAATCTGCGTAACGACGTAAAGACATAAAAGAGTTCCTTTTCTTATTGCGAAGAAGCAAGTTTCTTGTTCGAACAGCATCCTGACCAAATTACATCCTTTCCACTACAAGTGGGGTTTCGTCATAATACTTCTTTCCATTCAATCAGCGAGGTTAAGGCGATGTTGGTTCTGTACTAAGTAGTTGTGTAATTTTCTATCTTCTACGTTCAGATGATGTAGCGACCCATGGTTTTACATAAAATTGTAGGTCCCACCCGTCGCCGCGTAACCTTTGCCGTTACGAGAGGAGCTAAACAACCCCAAACATTAACATTGCCACCAGGGTTTCGCGATCTGATCCCTATTATATGAAACTTAGACACAACATCAGGAAAGAACTGCAACTTTGAAACACATCTTCGTTTCGAACGAATTAAAAAGGGGAGTTACCCATTTGTCGTCATACCCAAAGCAACACGATAGTACCAAAGAGAAGTTAAATCAATAAATAATTAAATTTTCCTTATGAAATTTATTTGGAGATTAAATTTTAATTTCATTTGAATAGTTACAAACTGTTGTTAATGGTTAAAATGAAAAGTAATGTGCATTTATTATTATTATTATTATTATTATCTTTTACATTAGATAATTCAAGAAAACTATTTTCATTTACTTATTTTCGTTTAAAAATTGTAAATATTAGGTTAGTCAATATTCATCTTTAGGCTTTCTTGAGAAAATTTGTGTAGAATTTATTTCTATTAATAACGTTATCCCTCAAATAGGATACTAAAAATAAGTTTTCTCTAAGTAACATATTTGATGACGTAAAGATGAACTGGTTTCGTTAAAAGAATAGTATTCACAAGTGAATAAAGGTGAAGTACTCTTTTTCTTATAGTTCGTACTTGAAACTTATTAAAATTATTACTTTTTAATAATAAACTGGTAAAAATGTTTCATTTTGTTTTATTTTTGAAAAATATTTTATAAATTGTACAATATTTGTAATGAGAGATGATCGTATGAGCAACGATCACACAATATATAAGGTTATATGAGAGTGTACGTTATTCAGGGTCGATTGGTTGATTGTCGTATGGCCTCGTTGGAGGTAGAGATCTTTTCTTTTCCATCCTCCGAGAATGTGTCGGTGGTTCTGCTATCGGCATCTGTTGTCACTTTTTTAGCGGGCCTGCTTCCCTCTTGTGAGATTAGTAGGCCTCGGGGTTCGGATCCCCAAATCTACAAAAGAGCCTGCTCTTAACGCCTGCGCGTGCCTGGTTGAGCCCGGGCGCCTGTCTTCTTCTACTCACGCTCTCGTTTCTGTTCCACTCTTTCTCTATTTCTTTCCCATTTCTTCGTCTGTTCCAGTTTCTCTTCTTCACTATCTTCTTTCTTGGTCACATTGACCTACGTTATTCAGGGTTTATTTTGTATATTTGTTACCTCGTTTCTCGATAATTTCATTGATGTTTTTGTGTTGGTCTTTTTTAAGTCGTAAGTCACATTGATGGTTTAGTTTCTAGTTTGGTGGAGGAGCGAATATATATTTCGCGCTTTTATCGCACATAGCGAGGCTCACCTTGTTCACTTGGTCTTCTCTCGAAGACTTTGTCTTTGACTCCTGTAACGTTTCTGAGGTCTTTTGGAAGCTGGATAAATTGTCTTGGCCCTTGACAACCAAGCTATTTTCCTTCAGTGTTGAAGAGGTTACTTGTCGGCTCTTTAATTTGGGAACACTATACATTCTGCTCTTCCTATTTTCCAGCGTTGTTTGGACGGTAATTGGCCAATGTTTAGTTTGGGGTTTGGTACCAGTTTTTCGATCACTTTCTATATGTAGATTATGGTGTACTTCTCTTCCTCTTTCCAGGAAGTACAGATTTAGTTTGCAGTCTTTCCAAGTAGTTGAGTTCTTTGCAGCCATCAATGTTCGCTGTGAAATGTCTCTGAGTTTCTTCTCGTTTATTAGTTTCTTCCATTTTATATGAAGACGTCAAGACTGAGCCGTATTCAAGTTTTGGTATAATCAGTGTTTTCAGTAAGGGAATCATTACTGTCTTGTCCCTCCTTTTGAACGTTCATATACCTGTCCCGCGACTCTTTTTTGCTTTCTTTATCGCTCTCTGATTTTGTGTCTCGAATATATTTTAAACTAAAACATCATTTAATTTGAAAAACAAGACAGGATTCCTGAAGATTTAGTTTTGCTAATTATTTTTTAATATTAGTTATTTCAAATCTGCCAAATTTCACCTTTTACTTGTCGTCTACGTTTTTCAATCCAAATATGTAGGTACATTTGTAGTGAAAAAGCCGTGTTCTTTTTGGGATATTTCGTAGCCAATGTCGTAATAACGTTTTCGGTTGATCAGCAAAGTTAAACAACATTGGAGAAGTTTAGCAAACAATTCTGCATAGGCAGTTTTTTGTTGCTTAAGAAATTCTAGGTCACTGCTGTAAAAGCATTCCAAGCTGTTTCTTCCATTTTCATTTACAGCACATAATCATATCTTAACCGTCATCGATCATGAACAGCCTCAATGTCGTAGTTGTGTATGATTTAAAACTGCTGTTTCATTAAATCAATCTGCGTAAGGACGTAAAGACATAAAAGAGTTCCTTTCTTTATTGCGAAGAAGCAAGTTTCTGGTTCGAACAGCATCCTGACCAAATTACGTCCTTTTCGCTACAAGTGGGGTTTCGTCATAATACTTCTTTCCATTCAATCAGCGAGGTTAGGGCGATGTTGGTTCTGTACTAAGTAGTTGTGTAATTTTCTATCTTCTACGTTCAGATGATGTAGCGACCCATGGTTCGGATTTTACATAAAATTCTAGGTCCCACCCGTCGCCGCGTAACCTTTGCCGTTACGAGAGGAGCTAAACAACCCCAAACATTAACATTGCCACCAGGGTTTTGCGATCTGATCCTTATTATATGAAACTTAGACACAACATCAGGAAAGAACTGCAACTTTGAAACACATCTTCGTTTCGAACGAATTAAAAAGGGAAGTTACCCATTCGTCGTCATACCCAAAGCAACACGATAGTAGCAGAGAGAAGTTAAATTAATAAATAATTAAATTTTCCTTATGAAATTTATTTGGAGATTAAATTTTAATTTCATTTGAATAGTTACAAACTGTTGTTAATGGTTAAAATGAAAAGTAATGTGCATTTATTATTATTATTATTATTATTATCATTAACATCTTTTACATTAGATAATTCAAGAAAACTATTTTCATTTACTTATTTTCGTTTAAAAATTGTAAATATTAGGTTAGTCAATATTCATCTTTCGGCTTTCTTGAGAAAATTTGTGTAGAATTTATTTCTATTAATAACGTTATCCCTCAAATAGGATACTAAAAATAAGTTTTCTCTAAGTAACATTTTTTGACGTAAAGATGAACTGGTTTCGTTAAAGGAATAGTATTCACAAGTGAATAAAGGTGAAGTACTCTTTTTCTTATAGTTCGTACTTGAAACTTATTAAAATTATTACTTTTTAATAATAAACTGGTAAAAATGTTTCATTTTGTTTTATTTTTGAAAAATATTTTATAAATTGTACAATATTTGTAATGAGAGATGGTCGTATGAGCAACGATCACACAATATATAAGGTTATATGAGAGTGTACCGATATTCAGGGTTTATTTTGGACTATCGTATACTAATTTCTTCTTTCTTCCTTTTCTACATTCCTTCGGGGAGTCAAAAAAAAAAAAATGGTGTCAATAATCCAGCAGGGATGAAGCACCTTAAACAGAAAAAAACAAACAATCAGGGTTTATTTTGTATATTTGTTACCTCGTTTCTCGATAATTTCATTGATGTTTTTGTGTTGGTCTTTTTTAAGTCGTAAGTCACATTGATGGTTTAGCTTCTAGTTTGGTGTAGGAGCGAATTGATATTTCGCGCTTTTTATCGCACATAGCGAGGCTCACCTTGTTCACTTGGTCTTCTCTCGAAGACTTTGTCTTTGACTACTGTAACGTTTCTGAGGTCTTGGAAGCTGGATAAATTGTCTTGGTCCTTGACAACCAAGCTATTTTCCTTCAGTGTTGAAGAGGTCACTTGTCGTCTCTTTAATTTGGGAACACTATACATTCTGCTTTTCCTATTTTCCAGCGTTGTTTGGACGGTAATTGGCCAATGTTTAGTTTGAGGTTTGGTACCAGTTTTTCGATCACTTTCTATATGTAGATTATGGTGCACTTCTCTTCCTCTTTCCAGGAAGTACAGATTTAGTTTACAGTCTTTCCCAGTAGTTGAGTTCTTTGCAGCCATCAATGTTCGCTGTGAAATGTGTCTGAGTTTCTTCTCGTTTATTAGTTTCTTCCTTTTTATATGAAGACGTCAAGACTGAGCCGTATTCAAGTTTTGGTATAATAAGTGTTTTCAGTAAGGGAATCATTACTGTCTTGTCCCTCCTTTTGAACGTTCTTAGTACCTGTCCCGCGACTCTTTTTTGCTTTCTTTATCGCTATCTCATTTTGTGTCTCGAATATATTTTAAACTAAAACATCATTTAATTTGAAAGACAAGACAGGATTCCTAAAGATTTAGTTTTGCTAATTATTTTTTAATATTAGTAATTTCAAATCTGCCACATTTCACCTTTTGCTTGTCGTCTACGTTTTTCAATCCAAATATGTATGTATATTTGCAGTGAAAAAGCCGTGTTCCTTTTGGGATATTTCGTAGCCAATGTCGTAATAACGTTTTCGGTTGATCAGCGAAGTTAAACAACATTGGAGAAGTTTAGCAAACAATTCTGCATAGGCGGTTTTTTGTTGCTTAAGAAATTCTGGGTCACTGCTGTAAAAGCATTCCAAGCTTTTTTTTCCAGTTTCATTTACAGCACATAATCATATCTGAACCGTCATCGATCATGAACAGCTTCAAGTGTCGTAGTTGTGTATGATTTAAAACTGCTGTTTCATTAAATCAATCTGTGTAACGACATAAAAGAGTTCCTTTCTTTATTGCGAAGAAACAAGTTTCTGGTTCGAACAGCATCGTGACCAAATTACGTCCGTTTGCCTATCAGCGAGGTTAAAGAGATGTTGATTCTGTACTAAGTGCGTAGATAATCATCCTCTGCTTTCAGATGATGTAGCAACCGTGGTCTCGCAGACTCGCGATCTGATCCGTTATACGAAACTTAGACGACTACGCCAGGAAACAACTGAAACTTTGAAACACATCTTAATTACGAACGAGTTAAAGAAGGGAGCAACCCATTCGTCATCATACCCAAAACGACACGACAATACCAAAGCAAACTTAAATTAATAAATTTTCCTCATGAGCCTTATTTGGGGATTAAGTCCTATGGATCAATAGATGGTCAAGATCCTTCAAGTAAGAAAAAGGTTCAAAATGATCCCGTCCTTATTACACTTTATAAAATAAACAGGTCAACTGTATATTGTTAAATCAAACACTCAAAAAGTGAAATGTGACCAATTTAAAATTAATATTATTAAAATTCAATCAACAAAATAAAATCCTTATGAAATGCTTCTTTTCTTATCAAATTAATTGATTTTTTAATTTAAAATATTTCTTATAATAGTTCGGATAATGATAATATTTAGCTGTAACTTATTTAAAACGAATTCATTGGCGCTACTTAAAAATTTTATGAACGAAATTTCACTTTGTAAAATGAATTAACATGTTAAATTTACAAGTTAATTAACTTGTAAAATTGATAAGTTAATTTTACCATTGTAAATCATGTAAACCAATGGAAACCTTTAAAAAAAATTTTAATTTCATTTGAATAGTTACAAACTGTTGTTAATGGTTAAAATGAAAAGTAATGTGCATTTATTATTATTATTATTATTATTATTATTATTATTAACATCTTTTACATTAGATAATTCAAGAAAACTATTTTCATTTACTTATTTTTGTTTAAAAATTGTAAATATTAGGTTAGTCAATATTCATCTTTAGGCTTTCTTGAGAAAATTTGTGTAGGATTTATTTCTATAAATAACGTTATCCCTGAAATAGGATACTAAAAATAAGTTGTTGCAAAGGGGGTGGGGTTGTTGCAAAGGGGGTGGGGTTGTTGCAAGGGGGTGTTGCAAGGGGTTGTTGCAAAGGGTGGGGGGAAAACTTGGAGGCGGCGTTATCCCCCAAGAGAAAGGAGGAGGAGGAGAGAAAGGAGGAGAGGTGTTCACCTGGCAGGAGCCAAGTGCACATTGTTTGTTTTTTTTTTTCTGTTTAAGGTGCTTTCAACCCTGGTGGATTATTGACACCATTTTTTTTTTTTTTTTGTAGAGAAAGGTGGTGAAAGAAGTAGTAGAAGAAAGTTCAATACTTGCAATGAGAAGAATGTAGGGAATAACATTGTTTTTTTTCTGTTAAGGTGCTTTCAACCCTGCTGGATTATTGACACCATTTTTTTTTTTTTTTTGTAGAGAAAGGTGGTGAAAGAAGTAGTAGAAGGAAATGGGAAAGAGACTTCCAGCCGGGCTGGCGTTGTTTTATAGGCTCCTAATCAGCCAGTTGGCGTAAATGGCTTGAGTTGCCAGATACCGCGATACCATTGTATACATTATTATAGACTCCTAATCAGCCAGTTGGCTGGTTGTCAGATACCTCTTTTTAGCAGTATTATTGCATACATTATTATTATATACGCCTAATCAGCCAGTTGGCTGAGTTGCCAGATAGCGCCATGTATTCCATTGTATACACTATTATAGACTCCTAATCAGCCAGTTGGCTGGTTGTCAGATACCTCTTTTTAGCAGTATTATTGCATACATTATTATTATACGCCTAATCAGCCAGTTGGCTGAGTTGCCAGATAGCGCCATGTATTCCATTGTATACACTATTATAGACTCCTAATCAGCCAGTTGGCTTAGAAGGCTTAAATATTGCCAGATACCATTGTATACACTATTATAGACTCCTAATCAGCCAGTTGGCTTAGAAGGCTTAAATATTGCCAGATACCTGTTGTATACATTATTAGAATACCGGTAGTAGAAGGCATAACAATAAACAACATTGCATTATTCTTTTTATTATAAATATATAGAAAATAAATATACATTTGAGGAATATGCTTATAACAGAAATATATGCACACAATTATGGATATATATATATATATATATATATATATATATATAAAATAAAATATACATTTCAAATAAATATACATTTGAGGAATATGCGTATAACAGAAATATATACACATAATTATATATAAAATAAATATACATTTCAAATAAATATACATTTCAAAAATAAACATTTCAATATGTACATAACAGTACCGGAGAAATATACACACACACACAATTATGGTGATATATAAAATAAAATATACATTTCATATACACTTCAATAGAAATATGTACATAACAGTACAGGAGAAATATCAAGCAAAATATATATATATATATATATATATATATAAACACAAATCAATAGAAATATGCGTATAATCGTCAAGCAAAATATATATACAATTCACTTTTTTTTCAAAATACTAAACTCGGTCTTAATCGAGTTTACAATTACATCATTATTGCTCTGCATTACGCAGTATATGCGGCTTAATATTATTTCACCGCTTAAAGTATAGGGAAGCCTGTATTCGATATGAATGGCTTTCATATCGTTCAGTACTATTTTTGTCCCCACTTTACAACCGGTTGGCAAGTCATCTTTAAATACGTCTAGAATACAATCAAAAGCACGCACAAAGAGTTCATCGTTAGCTACATTATTAAACACAAGTTTATAAGAATGCTTTTCCAATCGAGGGTTTATTTCTACCGACTCGGGCTTTTCAATCGTGAACTCTTCACTCAACATAACGGCAATTGAAATAATCTTCTAAATCGTTACGGCAACTGCGCGTTATATAAAGAAATAGTCTTCAGGGTGAACGGTGTAGGTGAGCTCAGCCTTGTACCGATCAATTGCTTTGTACCAAAGTTCATGGTATTTCAAAGAGTCTAAACTTTTTAAATAAACATCCAGCACTAGACCATTCTCACCAGTCCTACACTCGGTAAACCCATCGAGCAGAGCAGTGTATGCGTATTCAAGAACTGTATCAAAATAAAGCATATCCGTAACACGCGCGTCTAATATAGATTTCAGTTTACGGAATCCGACGATTTCAAACATTCTGTCGAGGATGAAACGGTTTCGCGAAGGAATAAGAGCGTTATTATCAGAAGCATTCTTCCACATAAGCCTTATATCAATGCACGGCCGATCGTTATTTATACACAACGTACATACAACGGCGTATGAGGGCGCGTCACTAATCTGCTCTCTTCTTGTACCTACGTTAGCAGGTATTTTATAACGATCTTCACACCACTTATCAACTATCACAAAGATTCTATTCATCTCCTCGATACTTAAATAAACACGTTTGTTTGTCGGTCTACATTCCGTTTCCAGTACATAGCTAATGGTACCGGAATTACGCCTGAACACGCGCAACGATTTCGTCACGGACACATCGTACGAGGCGTTGAGAATGCTGCTCAAAGGAAGTTCCATCGTATTCGAGGAGCGCACGTCCACTCGGTTCAAGCTCTGAGATAACTATGAGCCGTGTGAGGCACAGGCAGGAACGGTTCGACGGGCGGCTGACTCGATGATACGTGAATGGGCATGTTCGTACGACTCGAATTGTTGCACATATTTGTTTTTTCCGTTTCGTCACTACCAGCCTACGCACTTTGGATAAGAACTAGGCGCTAATCATCTCCACACTCCGGCGCACTATTTGAGAGGAACATATGCTCATATTTTTCCTTTCTACCCATCAAACGATACTCGTCTCTAAAATCTGTTAAAAACTCACGCATGGCACTAGCCACAACCTCACTATGAACCTCATCATGATATACGTTAATATAGTGATAAAAACACCTAAGATTGTCCATGATCACGAGATTCACATTTTCAGACGTAGGGTATGAGTAATCGACATGGTGTAGCATGACGTAATACCGCTTGTCACACCACCCATCCACAAGGCTCATTATCCATACCTGCTGCTTCTCTTCTGCACGCGTTGTTTCTTTTACTTCACGGTGTATGTGAGACTTTATAAAGTTTAGCCCTGCAGCATACTTCAGCACATCGTCTGTGCAACGAAAGCCTTCCACAGTCTCACCAGAACATCCGTAGAGTATTTGTACATCTTGGAACTTCGCACAATCCAATGTGGCTTTAAAAGAGGCATAGGGGGGGGAATAGGAAGTTTTTCGGTATCCACCACATCCTCACACTTTACTGAATACCATTTCATAAACGTTGTGCAAGCAATATTAAAGGTAGCCATTTCAATATACGTCTGATCTGAATACACGTCTGACCTCTCGGGCTTACTGCGGTCGACTGACCACGCAGGGACTCCCAGATAGTAGCATGACTCACGCAGTGGGCGGAGCTTAGAACTTTCACCTACACACACACACACACACACACAACACAAAGGAGAAAGTGAAACGCTATTTGATTTATTGAGATATTCATATATTTACAAATACGATTCGAGATATTCAAGTTATATATACATATATATTTACAAATAGATACGATTATATACAAGACGTGTGAGTTAGAAGCATCATTGGTATCCAAAGGGTACGGTATCATAGGTGCCAGGTAACTGGTAACGTTTCCTATAGGTGTTACGGCACACCATCGTACCCCTAAGTTCCTTCACGCCCTCCCAGCTTCTGCGCCCGAAAATTGTGGGTGCCTACAATTAGTTGGTGAGGTTCCAAACATACTAGATCCTTCAACGACTCAAAGTTAACAACCTCCCGATTCGCATGGTTGAGAGTAATACCCTTTGCCTTCACGATATATTTCATTTCATCCTCTACCCTGACCCGTACCCCATAAGTCTTAGGTCCTGTTGAGATAAAAGAGTCGGCGTATGCACCGTCCCCATACTCATCCTTGATCTCATCAGTGAGCTCGCCGAGGAACTCCCCAATAGCGGGCATGTAATCACCCTCCCTCTCTGTGAATATCACGCTATCTGTATCCGCATACAATACTCTCCGCCCAAGAGAATGCAATAGACCCCAAAGTTTTATACGGGCGTAGGCTGTTGTGAAGCTCGCCACATGTATGTTTGTAACCCTTGAGGTATCTGTGGCAAATTCAGTGTTGTTGTACTTTATTACGTAAGTATTACCTACATTCACGATCTCCATGACCTCTTTATCGGGGGCATTGGCATAATCCCAGACATCGCTATAACTTTGTGCCAAATGAATGTTCCCTCTGCCGGTATTCTGCGCAAATTTTCCCCATAGACTGTTTAGACACAATTTTGCACTAAAGCGCTTGCCAGGATTCTTTACAATTTGGACACGATCAAGTTGTATACCTTCGCGGTCGCGGTAACGTTGAATATAGGCAGACTTTTCATCTTCGGTATCAACTCCTCGCGGATACCCTGATGCTTCAACCTTATCCTTCAAAAAGGCGTTTATATATGGTGTGAAAAGGTTGGGGAGCTTCTGAAACCTCCACACCTCGTGTATCTTCAGTATTCTATAACCATGGCGTACGGCTAGGCAGCTCAGGACTTGTATATACGCCTCTGATCTTACGCTGGTGGGGTATATGGTTACATTCGCCGTTATCCTCTTCCGCGCACTTCACGCACAGGGGAAACATGAGCTTGTCGTCGATAACGACAGGTAAGATCGGCATCCATAAATTGCGTGGGGGGAGTACGTCTACGAAAAGAGCCCAAAGTAATGATCATTTCAATTTTTTGAAAATTCATTGATGGATGGTAGGCTAGGCCCCACCAGTTTCTCAGGAGCGCCCACGGGGTACGGATTGCTCTTCATCACGTATGGGTATAAAGAACAGAAATCGTAGTAATGGAGCTTCACGCCCTCCGTAGGTGGGAAGTATAGTCTGAAAGGATTTGTACGTCCTCCAAACAAGCTATCACCACATTTGAGAGGATCCAGCACCATTGAACGCTTGATCGTTTTTTATTTCCTCACGGTATACATCGTCTGTCTCCATCCGTGCATCATATTCATGCTCCCACAAGACTTTGTGAGTGAACTGTGATCCTATAAGTTGATCGCGGGTGCGGGTCGATGCAAGACAGTCGGCAGGAGACCTACCGTTGATATCTCCGGTGACTCCGCACTCAGGACGGGGGCATCCATGCCACCAGCAACCGTTAAAGGAGTACACAGTCTTCACACCAGTGACACGGTTTTCACTTAACCCATCAACCCAAAAAACACGTACATTAATCTTATGGGTACTTCACCCGTGTTGCGGGGTGCTTTATGTATACACCTGTTTGTTGCTGCAGGTGTATGAGCCAGTAAATAGCCTTGTGTCCGTAACTGCGGGGGTTGTTTCGGTGAATAATGGCTAAGGTGTCTTAGGCATGAAGTTATCTTGAACACCGTCAAACATAATGATGCGATGGTGGTTGCGACTTGCAGTGGATCGCATTTGAAACGGGCTATGTACATACTTCTAAAGGCCTGGAAACATACTCTAAGCACGCGCACATCATTCACGCAATAACGCTCACATTCATCAGCATATTATAAGGGTTACTTTCATTGAAACTGTCGTAGTATCGATCAAAGTCTTTACGTTCATCCATGCAGTCAAAATAATGTTTGGGGGGTGGTGGGCCTACGTAGTTTAAAGTCTCGCTGGTGAGGAAAGTGTATGGGAAGTATCCTTTGGAAACTTCAGCTGCTACTCCCATCACCTTGGGTAGCTTTGCTAATTACAAGGTGTGAATAATAAAGTATCTTTAAATTGTACATTGCCTCTTATCTGCATCTGTATTAATTTGTTGCCTCTTTTCAATGGATCACCTGTAAATATCTCAGAGGATTCGTGTTCAAGCAACTCCTTATAAAGGAACTGCGTGTCAAACTTTGCCCCGTTATGGGCGAATATACACAGTCATTTTTTTGAACTTGTCGGCTAACTTGACAATATAGGACACAATAGTTTTCACAGGACTATCGCTGACATTCGTTTTAAAACGTTTGTCCGTTTACCGCATTTGGGGCACTCGTCACATTCGATACCCATACACTCATCACAGATGGTCTGGCTCACAAGTAAATGTGGAATTACTCTTTGGTTTCAGCGTTCGTATATGTTTCTATATCGTAGTACACAGTTATACAAGGGTTATTTTTAGGCTTAGATCTTTCATATAACACACATGCTTTACTCCATCCGCCTTATATTCCTCCTGGCATGTAGGACAGTGAATTACGTCGCACTTGTGCTTAAATTTTCCCAATTATCCATTTTTGTGAAACATACCACATTCACAGATCTCATTTTCCTGCACGTACCAATTGATTTATGGAGATCAAAGCAGCTATTATTGAAAAATGTGCGTCTACACACATCACAGTCTCTCTTCTCAACTACACGGCTTTCACATTTGGTGCTTTTACACTGCTCACATACCATGTGACATTCTTTACAATGTCTCACTATATCATCCGCAAACTCGAGGCACCCCTTACACAAATCATGATGTCTCCCATATTTTCGACTTTGTCATAACTCGCGTAAAGCCCTATTATATTACGGATGGGGAGATACGTTGTTCCTGACAATCCAAAATAAGTAGGGGCCTTGTACGATCTCTCACACAGCTTTTAAAAACATACACAGTCCGGCGGCGATCACAAAAACCAAAATAACTATGCGCACATTCATTCCTGTTCTACCTTTCTCAGCTCTTCAGGGCCCATATTACAGTCAATTCAAGTTCACAGTCTACAGCTAGTTTACGGGCACGCTCAACGATCGTAGGCAGCCAAATTTTTTGAGTCCGTGTATTTTGTACAGTAAACATACGTGCTAAGAGTACTGCTATAAAGCCGCAACCACGATCGACGTTATATGCCTTCGGTAAATAGTTGGAGAATTGAAGTTAAGAGTGTACGGTATGGCACTATGACCCGCAACACGGAATACACCGTCAATATTTACCGTGAAGTTGTCCATATTGAAGGCATACTACTTGGACGGCTTGCATTATACGCCCTAATATATATTCTACATCTTCAGCAGCCAAACGTCTAAACGGTACTATCAACCCAATAATCGTCTACATCACCGTCATCTGACCCGAACCCAAAGGACAGACTCGTCCTGACCTCACGCTCGTCGCGATTCTGAAGAGCAAACTCTATAATACGCTCTACAACCCGCGTATCCCGCGCTCAATTCCATTGCTATACATGACTCTAGGGTCGACCCTGACTCTATACCGATTTCTAGTCAAGGCGGGGGTGGGGGCTGCGGATCGCACTAACTCGAACGTAATAACATCCTCAACAGAACGGGGGCGGAATTAGTGGATATATTAGGCGCTGCTGATGGGGGCCCTGTTGCGTAGGAGGGTTGGGGCTCTATTATTGTAGACTTAACAGAACGGGGGCGAATAAGGGGGTATATTAGGTGCTGCTGCTGCTGGGGAGGTTGTTGCGTAAGAGGTTGAGGGTTGGGGGTCTGCTGCAACAGGTGCGTATTTCGGTCGCTTTATACCTGATGGGGGTTCTCATACCTCCGCTTTGGACGTGCAACCTGTATCGCTGGTGAGGGTTCAGGGGAGGAGATCACAACTACACTGTCATCGTCATCCGTAATGATAGGTTGCTCTACCTCATCGTCGGTTCTGTGGGAGAAGAAATATAAGGATCAGCACTCAAAATTTGTAATATTTTGTAAATGACCCATTAGGAGTGTGACGTGTTAGAAATGGACTCTGTAGAAAAATTCAGATTCACGAGCCCATCCACATGTATATATGGACCTACAGGATGTGGTAAAAGTGTGTTTATGCTTAAAATCATTAAAGAAAAGGGCGAGATGTTCTCGAAATTTGTGCATAAAGTTATTGGTGCTATTCGACGTATCAATCAGCGTTCAACGAGTACCAGATGATATTTTGTTCCACAAAGGTGTATATGACGTTAATTCGCTAAAGGGAACTGAACATACAATCATTGTAATTGACGATCTCATGTTGGAGATGGATAAAACGTTTGCCGAGACATTTACAGTATACTCCCACCATCTTAACATAAGCGTGTTCTTCATCAATCAGAATCTATTTTCAAAAATAGATACATGCGCGATGTGTCGTTAAATACGCAATATCTAGTCTTATTCGCGCAACGTAGAGATGTATCACAAATTGGGGTATTAGCCAATCAAATGTTCCCGAATCAGCGTAAGGAGTTTTTGGAAGTTTATAAAGAAGCTACAAGCACACGCGTTACGGATATTTGCTTTGCGACCTTCATCCGCGAAACACGTTTAGAGTGCTTCTGCGAACGAATATATTTCCAAACGAGCCTGAAACGGTGTATATTCCAGAATGACAAAGAGACTAAAGAAATACCATGAATTAATAAAAATCTATCATCGACTGCCCCGGGCAATGCAGCAGATGTTTATTAAAAATATCGACGCCGACTTTTTAAAATGCATCTGTGAAATCTGTCTTAACGTTATAAATTGCAATGTATCAATGAAACCCATCAGAAGGCTCGCCTACGCCGCTACAAGAACATAATACGTACACTCGCTCGTAAAAGTCAAACTGTAGCGAAGAAAAAACGAGTTATTGTGCAAACAGGAGGGTCATTTCTCCCCATCTTATTTTCAGTTTTGGGCCCTTTACTGACTAGATTAATATAATGAAGAAAGTGGTAGTGATTCCCCACGAGGTGTACGCTTCACTGCAAAGAGACACGGATCTAGATCCCCGTAAAAGCAGACTTAAAAGAATGGAAAGCGAATTGTTAGCCCTATTAAACAGTGAAAAAACACCTGATGAGAAAAGAATCTTATACCAAGAAGCTCTGCAGAAATTTCTTCACGAGTACGAAAATTATAAGAGCCCTACGGAGATTCCTGTGGTTATTAGGCACAGCACGGGGGCCGATGGCGACATAGGACCTGTACCCGACGATACAGCTGATCAACCAAAAAGATTAGCCACACAACATATCGAACATGTATTAAAAAGTACCCTCCCACATACAAAGGCTTAGGTCTTTATAATCTATTGAATGAGGATCCAGCCATACAATGGACCGATACAGGGGAGATCATTGTGGAAGGATCAAAGGTACAGGGATCGAATATCGTAGACATTGTCCATGATCTGGTGAGAAAGTGGGATAGGCCATCACCATCAGGATGGAAGCATATTAAAGCAAGACTACAACAAATAAATGTCCCTAAAACGTTGATAGGAAATCTGAACAGGTTAAAAGACTTGGAACACGCAACGTCTGTGGCACAATTGAAGACGCCGTCACCCCCTGCGGTAACACCTTTCAAGAGGAGAAAGAAGAGGTTAAACCAACCCTACCCACCTGCCTCTAAAATACGCAAATGGCTAACGTATTAACTAAACGTTATTATGACATTTCTACCCCATCCTCTTACGGCGGCGTAGATAGACTGCACGTTTACGGAGTAGGAAAAAAAGATGTTGAAAGATTTTGAGGGAGCAGGACGCTTATACGCTTCATAAGCCTGTGAGAAAAAGGTTTAAAACAGCCAAGACAACGGCTTCCTCGATTGATTCTATTTGGCAAGCAGATTTAACAGACATGCAAAGATATTCTGTGTATAACGATGGTTACCGCTACATTCTATTCATAATAGACGTATTCTCTAGATATCTGTGGCTAGTTCCTCTGAAAAATAAATCACCTGAAACAGTTGCTAAAGCCACCAAAACGCTAATGTTAAAAGAAAACAGGGTTCCTGGCTATTTTTGTACGGATATGGGGAAGGAGTTTATAGGCCGTGCTTTTCAGAATATGTTGACAGAGTTTAATATCAGCTATTACACAACCAATTCTATACATAAGGCTTCTTTAGCTGAAAGAGTTCAGCGCACCATAAAGGAACGCATGCACCGTTATTTTACACATAAAAACACATACAGATTTCTAGACATTCTGGAACCATTGGCATCATCCTACAACCGCTCACACCATCGCACGATTGGGGCAACACCTAACGAAGTTTTAGAAAGAGGTACGCTCCCGAGAAGAGATGGACCACCACCACCACCACCACCACCACACTCTGTGCGCTTCAAAACCAATGATTATGTAAGGCTGTCGCGTTCGGGGAATAAATTCGCAAAGGGTTTTGAGCAAGGATGGACACGCGAGATTTTTAAAGTTAGGGCTGTGAGACCTAAAGGTGTGATAATGATGTATTACATTGAAGATTTGAATGGGGAAGAAATCTCAGGAGGCTTTTACCGCGAGGAATTGCAGAAAGTTGCGTTTAATTTAGAAAAAAATGTGTTTAAAATTGAGAAAATTTTAGGAAGCAAAGGTTCAGGAAGGAGAAAAATGTACCTGGTGAAATGGCTAGGGTACCCAGAAAGCTTCAACACCTATATAAAAGCTGATGCAATAATGAAGCTTAAATAGTATGCAACATGGCTCCTAACCATTTCTACGTCACACTCCCGTCCTCCTCGTCCCTGTCTGTACACCCTAACAACACGCTAGCCAACTTTGTAACAGAACTCCATGGGCACATTGAATTGGGTCGTGATTCGTATGAGGTGGGGATATGCGAAATTCAGCTGGACACCGTCTTTTTAAATATTGAACATGAAAAACCGTTTTTACGATTCTTAGAGACATTGACGAGTGT
Organism: Bathynomus jamesi; assembly: GCA_023014485.1. Lineage (NCBI taxonomy): Eukaryota > Metazoa > Arthropoda > Malacostraca > Isopoda > Cirolanidae > Bathynomus > Bathynomus jamesi. The sequence goes on from JAJOZX010004275.1 coordinate 335,226, forward strand.
GAAAAAGCTGGGGTAGCTATGGATGAAACTATGCGCATCGCTTGGACTAAGATTGCACGGTATTACAGTACAGAAGTAAGACTAGGGCCGGGTCAATATGGTTCGGCCGAGATGTTGTGAGAGGCTTAAACGTAAGTTTAAGAAACTCAAACCTTACGAATGATTTAGTATATGAAATCGTAAACAACCCTGCACATACACTAATCCTAAAATCAAAGACTAACAGATGTCTTAAAGAACATAGAAAGTTCAAAATTCTAACCAACGGCCGATATAGCGCAGCCTTCCAAAGAGACACATTTCACGAGACACAGTATAACTTGTCCAGATTAATGTATCAATTGAAGATGGAGAAATTGGCTGAAAGGTCCCCAGACATGTGCTATATTTACAGTAATATAGTGGAGCACCAGTTTGTTGGGGATACCCAGGCACGCCTGCTGCGCATTGCTCACATCCCCAACCATAGAGGAAGGAGTTTGAGTATTACATATGACAGACCCCATTATGTGAATGTCGCAACTAATTTAATAACCAATATCACAATATATATAAGAACGATTGAGGGCGAAAACTTCCCATTCGGTAACGGGAGCTTAACAGTGAAGCTACACTTTCGACGCACTGAGTTATAATGGATAGAAAGCCTTTCACCGTCTATCGAGGGATGCGATACCAGCGCGGTAGTGGACTTGGATCCATTTTTTCATCCATACTACGTACGGCTGTTCCTTTGCTGAAGAGGGGTGCCAGATACCTTGGAAGGAAAGCGCTACAATCAGGCCTTAACACTGCAGAAGACATATTGGCCGGGGCTAAACCTAAAGAAGCCCTAAAAAAACATTTAAAGCGTACACGGAACGAAATCATCAAAGATGCAAAGAGAAAAATGCGTGGTGGCGGGAAGAAGAAGAGGGCTCCCCGGAAGAAGAAGGGGTCACGTGGTATTAAACGTAAAAGGCTATCAAAAAAGAAATGCTGTAAGCGAATGAAACCTATGGTTGACCACTTTTTTGACTGATATAAGCTAAGGATATTGATCTCATGAATCATAGTTTGTTTACCACTTGTCGAAAGAGGAGTCACTATTTCGCCATGGCACGCTTCATCCACCCATGTAGTTCACAATGCTGTAAGTCGGAGCTGTCCTTTTTTGAGCTCCCGCCAACCCAAGTTTCTATTGAGCACAGTGACTTTATTACAATTAACCCTTTAAACACAATTAGTTCCCCGAGTGCACCTATAGAATTCGTGATACCCAGCTCAGGTCCTTACTTTTTTGATCCAAGCTGTGTGCACATGTACGCTAAGCTACGTATAGCCCATTCTGATGGAACGGCCTGCGATGACAAATATGCTGTATACCCTGAAACAAACTTTCTGCACGCCATATTCAACCAGTGTGACGTATATTTAAATCAGACCAACATATCGGCAGGCACGGGGTACTATCATCTACGAGCCTATTTGGAAAATGTCCTCAACTTTTCCAAAGAAGCGAAGGCTACCTTTTTAAGTGCGGAGGGATATTATCAAACTAAAGATGAAAATAGTATAAAGGACAAATTTAAAAATTCTAAAAAGAAAATATACGAGTGTTTTGGACGGTTGCACACAGATTTCACTTTCCAGGAGAAGTTGCTTGTGAACGGGGTGGATATGAAAATAAAGCTCACCCGCACGAGTCCTGAGATCTGCTTAAATCTGGATGCGAATCAAGAAGAGGGCGCAAAGTCCGTTGTGGTTCACATTATGGACACATACCTCCGCGTACGGCGAGTGAAATTAAGTTCACCAAAACAACTAGAAATTGAGAAAAATTTACTAAACGCTACAGTGAAATATCCTATTAACAGAGTGCAGATCAAACTATATACGGTTCCTGCAGGGTTGGCATCGAAGCAGATAGAAAACATTGCCCTGGGAAATCTTCCTAAAAGGATATTAATCGGCATGCAGGACCACGCTTCGGTGAATGGAAAATATAAAAAGAGTGCCTTTAAATTCGAGAATTTCGGACTTAAAAATATAACTCTATACGTTAATGGCACTGCTTTGGGTGGAACAATGGGTACGGACTATTCATCAGACGCTGTGTTACTCTTTGTGCCAGAGCCTATAGTAATCTGACCCATATTGCAGGTGATTGTGATGAGCTTGGTAATGGGGTAACGCAGGAAGAATTCATTGATCAATTTAACCTTTATCCGTTTGACATTACACCTGACTTATCTGCTAGCGTAAATACCCATTTAACACCACAGCAGAGCGGTAACATCTCAGTGCGGCTGGAATTCGCCAAGCCTATAGACGCTCCTATTAGTGTACTAGTATATCTCGAATCGCAAGCCCTAATAGAAGTAGATAGATTTAGAAGCGTTATCACTGACTTTTAAAATGGATGCTAATACACTTCAGAAAGTAATGGAGCGAGTCACACGTTCCAAATTTATCGGCGTGTTTGCGAAGAATGAAACATTGAGTTTGCCAAGTACGCGAGAATGCGGTAGTCTTATTGTGAACACAGACATCATCGGTAATGAAGGGATTCACTGGATCGCGGTCTATTTTAAAAATAGACAGCGCCTGTACTTTTGATTCACTCGGTACTCAACCCTGGAGTGACCCTATTATTGTAAAATTTCTCGCTCAGTTACATATTCCCGAAGTTGTATGGAACCCATTTCGTATGCAGGGATATTTTACTAATGTTTGCGGAATGTACTGTGTCTCATTTCTCATGCATATGTCAAATGATAAAGAATTTATAAATTTTTTAAATTTATTTGACCCGTGTCACACTCACCGAAACGATGAAATGGTATGCAGACAGATAAAAAACCGTTTTCCAATTGTACGTACTCGTTGTATATTATAATGTTTTTGTTCGTATATTTGTATATTCGTTTATTGTACTGATTTCTTTCATTTAATAAATTTATGAAAATATATTGTCTTCTTATCCCAAAAAGATCGAAAAACACTTACATTATTTGACATTGTTTACTGATTAGTATATCATCCGTATTCCCTTCAAAAGATTGTATAACTCGTGTCAAATCCTCATCGGACCTTAAAGGAAAACATATACAGAGTATACAGACAGACAGATCCCCATTATGTGAAGATATCTTTGGTTCGAGGAGTGAATGCCATAAAAATTTCGATTTTAGCATAATGGGGAAATAACATTGATTGACATTTTTGACTAGTGTCTATTTGACGAAATACTACAACTCTCCGTATATATATAAAATCGAATTATGGACACTTACATTTCTATGGTAGTCCCTTGCGTCGGGTTGTAAGGAGCGTCACTGCAAATATCTTCTACGGTTTGCGTCGAAAATAGTTCGCCACAATCAGCTGCATTGAAAAGACTAATTGTGGTTAATGCTGCAGTATCACGTTCTTCATACAAGTCTGGGGAGACGTACAGGTCCATGGTGGAGGATGTGTGACACTGCTGACTGATCAGTATATCATCCATATTCCCTTCAAAAGATTGTATAACACGTGTCAAATCCTCATCGGACCTTAAAGGAAAACATATACAGACAAACAGACAGATCTCCATTATGTGAAGATATCTTTGGTTCGATTACCAATTTCGATTTTAGCATGATGGGGAAATAACATTGATTGACATTTTTGACTAGTATCTATTTGACGAGATACTACAACTCTCCGTATATATATAAAATTCTAATTATGGACACTTACATTTCTATGGTAGTCCCTTGCGTCGGATTGTAAGGAGCGTCACTGCAAATATCTTCTACGGTTTGCGTCGAAAATAGTTCGCCACAATCAGCTGCATTGAAAAGACTAATTGTGGTTAATGCTGCAGTATCACGTTCTTCATACAAGTCTGGGGAGACGTACAGGTCCATGGTTGATTATTCACTGATGCGAAAATAGCTACTGTTACTCCCAACTGAAAATATCCCCTTTTATATGCACATTCGCCAAGCTCCGCCCAAAAGACCAGATGTCCGTCGTGATTGGCTGCCGATGTAGCTGGGTGGAGCTATGACGTGTACCAATCCGCTATAACGGACCGGACGAGTAACATATATATAAAATCGAATTATAGGCACTTACATTTCTATGGTAGTCCCTTATATTATATTTTTTACTTACAAATTATTAGTATTGTTTGTTAACATAATTGTTAACTTATTTTATAATAAAGAAATTATATCCTAATTATATTTTAAAAAGAACATTCGGTTTCAACGTTAAGCTGTGGTCTAAGGCGGCGTGGCATGAATAAATACTAAAATAAAATTAAATGTTAAAAATCTTTATTCATACGTTATTAAAAGTTAAAAATCTTTATTAATAAAACAGGATAGAAGCATATGAAAGTCAAGGTAAACTATAGTTGTAAATTATAGTTAGGTTATACGATGTTTTTCGGGCATACTACTGCCTCGGGTTAAATGATCCTGTTATTTTAAATCACGTATTTGAAAGAGTTAATCATTATTGCTACATAGAAAAAATCGTGCATTACGATGTTTTTCGGATATACTACTGCCTCGGGTCAAATGGTCCTGTTATTTTAAATCACGTATTTGAAAGAGTTAATTATTATTGCTACATAGAAAAAATCGTGCATTACGATGTTTTTCGGATATACTACTGCCTCGGGTAAAATGGTCCTGTTATTTTAAATCACGTATTTAACGACACATCGCGCTAATTTCTATTGCTATATATGGCTCTAGGATCGGCCCTGACGAGATGTATTTCGTAGGTTAGGTTAGGTCTCTTACATATAAAAGTCCATGTGGTAGAGTAAGCAACGAACCCCATCGACGAGATGTATTTCTGAACCCATGTTAAACTGGATAACCTTTGGTTAGCTTCCGCCCGAATTGTTCATTCTGACGAAGGTCAAGCTTTTCACTCCACCTTAGACCTACAGTTTAACGTGGATTCCGAACCACGACCCATCAGCAGCCCAGCGTCTTGACCACTAGGCCTCCTAGGGTACCCATTTATCTACCAACCACTTTCTTTTATTATGTGGAAGGATGAACAGCTGGGCTTTGCTGCGCGCCGGCTGCCGTCGGGTCTCGAACCCTGGGCGATTCGTAGTCCGCGACGCTAACCACTACACCACGAGGCGGCATTTGTCATTACTTACTCGGACTATAGTGGATTTAATTATCCCAGAAGAGTTCCATGCACGGTCTGTGTGTAGCATATATATATATATATATATATATATATATAATATATGTGTGTACGTTTTTCCCACTGTTATTCGTGACTTAAATATTTATAATAAAAATCAAGTGTCTAAAAAAGTTATTTAATAAGCAGAATTTAATTGGATTCATTGTAGAAGTAATTATAATGGCAATATTAATATTTGGAACATTGGGTTACTTATCGAGCTGTCTTTAAGAAAGGTCTCTCGCAAGCAGATTTTCTCCGAAACCAACCTCGCTATAGTGGACTGTGTTTTGGGGAAATCCAACTTTCTTCGTTTCTTTTAATTTCGTTTTTTCATTTTTTCTTCGCAGGGAATGAGGCTGTATGTTTCATAAGTTTTCATCTCGTTTGGTGGAATTGTATCGTAAATTATCGTATTTCGAATTGTATCGTAAATGTTCATTTCGTTTCGTTATTCGTGAGGGCTGAATTATGGATAACTATGTTATTTGTTTCGTTCATCTTCAAGTTTAATGAAGCTGTATTTAATGAAATTTCAATTAATTGGTTTTACTGTTATTTAGGAAAATTTATATTGGGAGCAAACGTTACAATATAAACAAGCTTATGTCGATATAGTTACCCATTGAATTGGAACTCTTTATTCACGTTTGCTATTATTTATTGAATGGTGGATAATTAGTTGGGTAACCCTTATAAAAATTCGTTTTCTGTCTAACGATTTATTTATTGGGTAACTTTACTAATTCTATTAACGCATAATGAAAGAGGCGCTTGTGTTATTTTATACGGTTGAATCTTGTATAACCATATAAATATATATTGTGGTATTTTATATGATTCATTAGTTTATTATATATACAAGTACATTTGGAATAACAGCCGTTATATATGTGTTACACGATTAATGGGACACATGGCGCTATCTGGAATACCTTGCGCTATCTGGCAACTATGTTATTTGTTCGTTCATCTTCAAGTTTAATGAAGCTGTATTTAAATGAAGTTTCAATTAATTGGTTTTACTGTTATTTAGGAAAATTTATATTGGGAGCAAACGTTACAATAATAACAAGCTTATGTCGATATAGTTACCCATTGAATTGGAACTCTTTATTCACGTTTGCTATTATTTATTGAATGGTGGATAATTAGTTGGGTAACCCTTATAAAAATTCGTTTTCTGTCTAACGATTTATTTATTGGGTAACTTTACTAATTCTATTAAAGCGTAATGAAAGATGCGCTTGTGTTTTTTATACGGTTGAATCTTGTATAACCATATAAATATATATTGTGGTATTTTATATGATTCATTAGTTTATTATATATTACAAGTACATTTGGAAAACAGCCGTTATATATGTGTTACACGATTAATGGGACACATGGCGCTATCTGGAATACCTTGCGCTATCTGGCAACTCAGCCAGAATAGAGGATTATAAAAGATCGCGAAGCTGGTGAAGAACCATTCCCCCTCGGCTCCGGCCGAGTAAGGAGCTCTGCTCCTTCTATTTCAGGCCCTTTGGTAAACCCCATAGTGGCCTCTTAGGTTAGGGAAACGAAAATAAATTGGGGGAGAACTCCACTCTGTCCTTCAGGTGTCTCTCTCCCTCCTTCAGCTCTCTCTCTCTCTCCTGCATGTATCTTCCTCCTTCAGGCGTCTCTCTCTCTCTCTCCTGCATGTTTGCCTCCAGCATGTGTACATCCAGCATGTGTACTCCTGCGTATGTGTGTACCTCCAGCATGTGTACCTACTGCATGTGTACTCCTGCATGTGTGCGTGTGTACCTCCAGCATGTGTACTCCTGCATGTGTACCTATCCTCTCTCCTTCATGCGTCTCTCCCTCCTACAGGCATCTCTCTCTTCTTCAGGCGTCTCTCCCTCCTACAGGCATCTCTCTCTTCTTCAGGCGCCTCTCCCTCCTACAGGCATCTCTCTCTTCTTCAGGCGTCTCTCCTTCAGCTGTCTCTCTCTCTCCTTCAGGCGTCTCTGGCTCAGCCAACTGGCTGATTGATTCAGCCAACTGGCTGATTCTGGCTGATTAGGAGCCTATAAAACAACGCCAACCCGGCTGGAAGTCTTAATGTGCACTTGGCTCCTGCCAGGTGAACACCTCTCCTCCTTTCTCTCCTCCTCCTTTCTCTTGGGGGATAACGCCGCCTCCAAGTTTTCCCCCACCCCTTTGAAACAACCCCCCTTTGCAACAACCCCCATTCCCCCCTTTGCAACATCCCCCATTCCCCCCCCTACAACATCCCCCTTCCCCTTTGCAACAACCCCCACCCCCCTTTGCAACATTACATAATAACCTGCAACATTCCTGCACTCTCCCCTTTTGCGGCTATACTACTGAGATGAACTGGTTTTGTAACAGGAACAATATTCACAAGTGAATAAAGGTGAAGTACTCTTTTTCTTATAGTTCGTTCTTGAAACTTATTAAAATTATTACTTTTTAATAATAAACTGGTAAAAAAGTTTAATTTTGTTTTATTTTTGAAAAATATTTTATAAATTGTACAATATTTGTAATGAGAGATGATCGTATGAGAAACGATCACACAATATATACGGTTATATGAGAATCTAACGATTTCAGGGTTTATTATACAGGGTGTACATAAAGTCAGGATCTATTTTTGTGAAATAATTATTTTTTCTATTTTCTTTTCAGAAGCACTTAGAATGAATACAGAAGAGCGTGTGGCAATAGTAATTTGGCGAATCAAGGGAAAGAAATACAGTGACATCAGAGAGAAGTTAGAAGTAGATTTCATAAGCCCGGGCCAATAGACAAGACAATACGAAAATTGGTGAACAAATTTAAACGAACGGGATCTGTAAATGATGAAGCAAGATCAGGACGACCGTGTATGTCAGATCTTACTGTCAATGCAGTACGCGGAATTATCACTGAGGAGCCACGTACGTCCGTTTGTGCTGCATCACACAGACTTGGCCTCCCGACGTCATCTGTGCACAAAATTCTGAAAGTTAATTTGCAGAAGAAAAGCTATCATTTGCAGGTTTTACATGAGGAAGATTTCCCTCGACGAAGTGCGTGTGTGCTGATCTCGTACAACAAATCTGGAGTGATAATTTAATGGACAACATTCTCTTTAGTGATGAAGCCACTTTCCATACGTATGGAAGTAAATCGTCATAACTGTCGAATTTGGGAAGATGAAAGACCGAATGATTTCGTCCAAAATTGGGAAAGAGACACCTAAAGTTAATGTCTGGATGGGTTTAACAAAATCTAAGGTTTATGGTCCTTTTTTCTTTGCTGAAGCTACAGTTACGGGGCTTATTTATCTGGACATTTTGCAGCAATTCCTTGAACCTCAGCTGATTGGGGATAAGATTGTTAGTACCGTCGTCTATCAACATTATGGTGCTCCTTGTCACTATGCCAAAATTGTTCAGGATTATCTAAATGGACGTTTTCCAAATCGCTGGATCGGACGCGAAAGCAACAGACCTTGGCCAGCGAGATCACCAGATTTAACCCCTTTAGATTTCTTTTCATGGGGCTTTATCAAATCGCACGTCTATCAGACGAAGATTACGAGTCTTGAAAACTTAAGTATACGAACTGCTGCAGATAACATAACCACGCAAATGCTCCAGAATGTGTTTAGAAATGCTGCGGAACGATTTGAGCTGTGCAGGGATAATGATGGGCGTCACGACGAATCCTACTCTTAATTATTTAATAAATGTTACCACTTTATCATTTTATGATTGAATTCCATATAATTTCCAAGTGCTTCAAAAATAGATCCTGACTTTATGTACACCCTGTATATTTATTATCTCGTTTCTCGAATATTTCATTGAAGTTTTTGTGTTGGTCTTTTTTAAGTCGTAAGTCACATTGTTGGCTTAGTTTCTGGTTTGGTGGAGGAGCGAATTGATATTTCGCGCTTTTTATCACAGATAGCGAGGCTCACCTTGCTCACTTGGTCTTCTTTCGAAGACTTTGTCTTTGACTCCTGTAACGTTTCTGAGGTGTTTTGGAAGCTGGTTAAATTGTCTTGGCTTTTGACAACCAAGCTATTTTCCTTCAGTGTTGAAGAGGTCACTTGTCGGCTTTAATTTGGGAACACTATACATTCTGCTCTTCCTATTTTCCAGCGTTGTTTGGACGGTAATTGGGTTTAGTTTGAGGTTTGGTACCAGTTTTCGATCATTTTCCATATGTAGATTATGGTGTACTTCTCTTCCTCTTTCCAGGAAGTATAGATTTAGTTACAGTCTTTCTCAGTAGTTGAGTTCTTTGCAGCCATCAATGTTCGCTGTGAAATGTCTCTGAGTTCTTCTAGTTTATTAGTTTCTTCCTTTTTATATGAAGACGTCAAGACTGAGCCGCATTCAAGTTTGGTATAATCAGTGTTTTCAGTAAGGGAATCATTACTGTCTTGTCCCTCCTTTTGAACGTTCTTAGTACCTCTCCCGCGACTCTTTTTTTGCTTTCTTTATCGCTCTCTGATTTTGTGTCTCGAATATATTTTAAACTAAAACATCATTTAATTTGAAAGGACAAGACAGGATCCTAAAGATTTAGTTTTGCTAATTATTTTTTAATATTAGTAATTTCAAATCTGCCACATTTCACCTTTTACTTGTCGTCTACGTTTTTCAATCCAAATATTTATGTATATTTGCATTGAAAAAGCCGTGTTCCTTTTGGGATATTTCGTAGCCAATGTCGTAATAACGTTTTCGGTTGATCAGCGAAGTTAAACAACATTGGAGAAGTTTAGCAAACAATTCTGCATAGGCGGTTTTTTGTTGCTTAAGAAATTCTGGGTCACTGCTGTAAAAGCATTCCAAGCTGTTTTTTCCAGTTTCATTTTACAGCACATAATCATATCTTAACCGTCATCGATCATGAACAGCCTCAATGTCGTAGTTGTGTATGATTAAAACTGCTGTTTCATTAAATCAATCTGTGTAACGACATAAAAGAGTTTCTTTCTTTATGCGAAGAAACAAGTTTCTGGTTCGAACAGCATCCTGACCAAATTACGTCCGTTTGCCTATCAGTGGGGCTTTGTCAGAATTCAATCAGCGAGGTTAAGGCGATGTTGATTCTGTACTAAGTGCGTAAAATAACCATCCTCTGCTTTCAGATGATGTAGCGACCGTGGTCTCGCGATCTAATCCGTTATACGAAACTTAGACGACTACACCAGGAAAGAACTGAAACTTTGAAACACATCTTAATTCCGAACAAGTTAAAGAGGGGAGCTACCCATTCGCCATCATACCCAAAACGACACGATAATACCAATGAAAACTTAAACTAATAAATAATTAAATTTCCTCATGAGACTATTTGGGGATTAAATCCCGGGATCAATAGATGGTCAAGATCCCTCAATTAAGGAACGGGTTCAAAATGCTCCCGTCCTTATTACATTTTACAGAATAAGCATGTGAACAGCATATTGTTAAATTAAACACTCAAAAAGTGAAATGTGACCAATTTAAAATTAATATTATTAAAATTCAATCAACAAAATAAAAATCCTTATGAAATGCTTCTTTCTGATCAAATTAATTGATTTTTGAATTTATAATATTTCTTATAATAGTCGGATAATGATAATAATTATTTAGCTCTAACTTATTTAAAACGAATTCATTGGCGCTACTTAAAAATTTTATGAACGAAATTTCACTTTGTAAAATGAATTAACATGTTAAATTACAAGTTAATTAACTGTAAATTGATAAGTTAATTTTATCATTGTAAATCATGTAAACCAATGGAAACCTTTAAAAAAAATTTAATTTCATTTGAATAGTTACAAACTGTTGTTAATGGTTAAAATGAAAAGTAATGTGCATTTATTATTATTATTATTATTAACATCTTTACATTACATAATTCAAGAAAAATATTTTCATTACTTATTTTTGTTTAAAAATTGTAAATATTAGGTTAGTCAATATTCATCTTTCTGCTTCTTGAGAAAATTTGTGTAGGATTATTATTTATTAATAACATTATCCCTGAAATAGGATACTAAAAATAAGTTTTCTCTAAGTAACATATTTGGTGACGTAGAGATGAACAGGTTTTGTAACAGGAACAATATCACAAGTGAATAAAGGTGAAGTACTCTTTTTCTATAGTTCGTACTTGAAACTTATTAAAATTATTACTTTTAATAATAAAAACTGGTAAAAAGTTTCATTTTGTTTTATTTTGAAAAATATTTATAAATTGTACAATATTTGTAATGAGAGATGATCGTATGAGCAACGATCACACAATATATAAGGTTATATGAGAGTGTACCGACATGTATATTTATTACAAACTCTGGTTTCCCGTCTTAATTTCTTCTACTACTTCTTTCACCATCTTTCTCTACAAAAAAAAAAAAAATGGTGTCAATAATCCAGCAGGGTTGAAAGCACTTTAAACAGAAAAAACAAAACTATATTTATTACCTCGTTCTCGATAATTTCATAGATGTTTTGTGTTGGTCGTAAGTCGTAACTCACATTGATGGTTTAGTTTCTAGTTTGGTGGAGTGAATTGATATTTCGCGCTTTTATCGCACATAGCGAGGCTCACCTTGCTCACTTGGTCTTCTTCGACTTTGTCTTTGACTCCTGTAATGTTTCTGAGGTCTTTTGGAAGCTGGATAAATTGTCTTGGCCCTTGACAACCAAGCTATTTTCCTCAATGTTGAAGAGGCACTGTCGGCTCTTTAATTTGGGAACACTATACATTCTGCTCTTCCTATTTCCAGCGTTGTTTGGACGGTAATTGGGTTAGTTGAGGCTTGGTATCAGTTTTCGATCATTTTCCATATGTAGATTATGGTGTATTTCTCTTCTTCTTTCCAGGAAGTACAGATTAGTTTACAGTCTTTCTCAGTAGTTGAGTTCTTTGCAGCCATGAATGTTCCGCTGTGAAATGTGTCGAGTTTCTTCTAGTTTATTAGTTTCTTCTTTGTATATGAAGTCGTCAAGACTGAGCCGTATTCAGGTTTTGGTGTAATCAGTGTTTTCAGTAAGGGAATCATTACTGTCTTGTCCTCTCTTGAACGTTCTTAGTACCTGTCCCGACCCTTTTTTGCTTCTTTATCGCTATATGATTTTGTGTCTCGAATATACAGGGTGTTGTTATCATAAAATGATAAAGTGGTAACATTATTAAATAATTAAGAGTAGGATCGACGTGACGCCCATCAGTATCCCTGCACAGCTCAAATCGTTCCGTAGCATTTCTAAACAAATTCTGGAGCATTTGCGGGGTTATGTTATATGCAGCAGTCGTATACGTGTACGTAAGTTTTCAAGACTCGTAATCTTCGTCTGATAGACGTGCGATTTGATAAAGCCCCATGCAAAGAAATCTAAAGGGGTAAATCTGGTGATCTCGCTGGCCAAGGTCTTTTGTTGCTTCCGTGTCCGATCCAGCGATTTGGAAAACGTCAATTTAGATAATCCTGAACAATTTTGGCATAGTGAAAGGAGCACCATCATGTTGATAGACGACGGGGATAGGATTGTTAGTACCGTCGTCTATCAACATGATGGTGCTCCTTGTCACTATGCCAAAATTGTGTCAGGATTATCTAAATGGACGTTTTCCAAATCGCTGGATCGGACGCGGAAGCAACAGACCTTGACCAGCGAGATCACCAGATTTAACCCCTTTAGATTTCTTTGCATGGGGTTTTATCAAATCGCACGTCTATCAGACGAAGGTAGTAGTATAGCCGCAAAAGGGGAGAGTGCAAGAATGTTGCAAGTCATTATGTAATGTTGTAAAGGGGGGTGGGGGTTGTTGCAAGGGGGTTGTTGTAAAGGGGGGTGGGGGTTGTTGTAAAAGGGGGGGTGTTGCAAAAAAAATAAAAAAAAATAAAAAAAAAGAAAAAAAAAGAAAAGAAAAAAAAGAGTACTGGCCTTTTTTGCCAACCGGGGTTGCAAGGGGCATGCAACTTGGGGGCCTCCCCCAAGCTATTCCCCCCAAAGGACCAGAAAGAAAGGAGGAGAGGTGTTCACCTGGCAGGAGCCAAGTGCATATTAAGACTTCAGCCGAGTAGGCGTTGTTTTATAGGCTCCTAATCAGCCAGAATCAGCCAGTTGGCTGAGCCAAGGGGGAGAGAGATACCTGAAGGAGAGAGAGAGAGAGTAGTGGCCTTTAATTGCAAGGCATGACAACTTGGAGGCGGAGTTCTCCCCCAAGTTATTTTCGTTTACCTAACCTAAGAGGCCTCTAAGGGGTTTTCCCAAAGGGCCAGAAAGAGAAGGACCAGAGGTCCTTGCTCGGCTGGGAGCCGAGCTTGAATGATTCTTTCATCAGCTTCTCGGTCTTTTATAAACCTCTATTCTGGCTGAGTTGCCAGATAGCGCAATGTATTCAGTTGCTAGATAGCGCCATGTGTCCCAGAAAACCATATATTAATCATCCATTGTGTACCACAATATATATGACGGTAGTTAATCCAATATTATTATGCATCATTTTAATGAGAAAGAAATGTACTTTAATATTATGTTTATTAAATTCTCCTAAAATAATTATATAAGACCAAAGTAATGGTCTGACGTTGGAAAAAAAAAAAAAAAAAAGTAGAGAGAAGTTTAGTCTTGGAGGCTTCTTAGCAAGACAAGACTCCCATCAAAATTAGTTTTCTTTACCTACTTTAGCTTCAAATTTTATGGGTAACTTGCATATCTGAAAAGAAAATGAGTTTCACGGCCTCATTGAATCATTACACACGATGTCAGTATCACTCACTTCAAGACATTATTGTATAGAAATAAGGTAACACAAGTACTACAATAAATAAATAAAAGAAGTACCCACAAACAAATCTGTAGTGAAAAAAAAAAAAAGCAAAACAGGTTGCGTGACCCTGAACATTTTAATGAGAAAGAAATGTACTTTAATTTTATGTTTATTAAATTCTCCTAAAATAATTATATAAGACCAAAGTAATGGTCTGACGTTGGGATGAATCCAATTAAATTCTGTTTATCAAATAAATAATTTTACACACTCAATTTTCATTATAAACATTCGAATATCAGTGGGGAAAAACGAACGGAAATGAAAATTTATGAAACAATTCAAAACAGACGATCGTCATTCCCCAAATCCGTATTAGATATATATATATATATATATATATATATATATATATATATATATATATATATAATATCTAAGTTGTATCATTATGTAGAACATTACAGTATTCGCATGAAGGAAGGAGAGGTTGCAACCTCTACTTGAATAATTGTATTTACTTAAACTGCACAAAGATTATTCTCAAATCACTATTTCATCTTATCTCATAAATAGGGTTTCGTCGTGGTCAATGGGGTTCCCCCCAATCCCTGATAAGTAACCCTTCACTCCATACGAGATGAAAATTTATGAAACACGCGAGCCTCTCCATGCGGAAAAAATTGAAAAAATACGAGAATTTGCGAAAATTCAATTAAAAGTTGAAATTATCCAAAATACAATCCGCTAGAGGAAAGGGATTCCGAGAATCTGTTCAAATCGGTTCACCTATTGCCAGAGGCGATTTTTTTTTCTGACCATAATGACCTTTCTCACAGACAGCTTGAACGAAACCTCTCTCGACTCCATTTCTTAGATATGCCCACAATTATATATATATATATATAATATATATATATATATATAGAGAGAGAGAGAGAGAGAGAGAGAGAGAGTTTGTTTATTAAATAAACAATTTTTACATACTTAATTTTTATTATAGCGCAATTTGAATTGGAAAGGTTTTCACCCCACCTTAGACCCACAGTTTAACAATAGAAAATTCTGAAACCGGACTCAGTATCAAAAGTTCTATAAGAAACACCAAATAATTTTCGTTGTCTCCTAGCGCAATTTGAATTGGAAAGATTTTCACCCCACCTTAGACCCACAGTTTAGCATTAGAAAATTCTGAAACCGGACTCAGTATCAAAAGTTCTACAAGAAACACCAAATAATTTTCGTCGTCCCCTAGCGCAATTTGAATTGGAAAGATTTTCACCCCACCTTAGACCCACAGTTTAACGTTGAAACCGAATGTTCTTTTAAAAATATAATTAGGATATATTTCTATATATCTTCTCGATTACATTAGTGACTAATGATGCGGGAAGCTCTGAGTAAATGGAAATATTATTTTCTCGAAAACTATGGGTGATAGAAAAATTCTGAAACCATATTTGGAATCAGTATCAAATGTTCTATACGAATCACCAAATAATTGTCAAAGGAGAATACTCGCACTAAATCTATTGGTGAAAATATATATATGTTACTCGTCCGTCCCCGTTATAGCGGATTGGTACACATCATAGCTACACTGGCAGCCAATCACGACGAACATCTGGCCTTTTGGGGCGGAGCTTGGCGATTGTGCATATAAAAGGGGATATTTTTCAGTTTGGAGTAACAGTAGCTATTTTCGCGTCAGTGAATAATCATTCCCTCCACCATGGACCTGTACGTCTCCCCAGACTTGTATGAAGAGAGTGATACTGCAGCATTAACGACAATTAGCCTTTTTAATGCGGTTGACCGTGATGAATTATTTCCAACGCAAACCGTTGAAGATATGTGCAGTGACGCTCCTTACAATCCGACGCAAGGGACTACCATAGAAATGTAAGTGTCTATAATTCGATTTTATATATGGAGAGTTGTAGCATCTCGTCAATTAGATACTCGCCAAAAATTTGTATGTCAATCAATGTTATTTGAATCAATGTTATTCCTCGAACCAAAGATAACTTCACATAATGGGGATCTGTCTGTATACTCTGTATATGTTTTAAAAGAATGAACATTATTCCTTTAAGGTCCGATGAGGATTTCACACGTGTTATACAATCTTTTGAAGAATCTCGGAATACAGAGGATATACTGAACAGTCAGCAATGTCACACATCCTCCACCATGGACCTGTACGTCTCCCCTGAATTGTAAGAAGAGAGTGACGCTGCAGCATTAACGACAATTAGTCTTTTCAATGCGATTGACCGTGGCGAATTATTTCAAACGCAAACCGTAGAAGATATTTGCAGTGACGCTCCTTACAACCCGACGCAGGGGACTACCATAGAAATGTAAGTGTCTATAATTCGATTTTATATATATATGGAGAGTTGTAGTATCTCGTCAAATAGATACTCACCAAAATTTTTTTATCTCATTCAATGCTATTTGGTTTTACCTCATGCTAAAATCGAAATTTTTATGGCAATCAATGTTAATCATCGAACCAAAGATATCTTCACATAATGGGGATCTGTCTGTATACTCTGTATATGTTTTAAAAGAATGAACATTATTCCTTTAAGGTCCGATGAGGATTTGACACGTGTTATACAATCTTTTGAAGAATCTCGGAACACGGACGATATACTGATCAGTCAACAATGTCACACCGAAATAATGTAAGTGTTTTTCGATCTTTTTGGGATAAGAAGACACAATATATTTTCATAAATTTATTAAATGAAAGAAATCAGTACAATAAACAACTACAGAATATATCGTTACAAATATACGAACAAAAACATTATAATATACAACGAGTACGTACAATTGGAAAACGGTTTTTTATCTGTCTGCATACCATTTCATCGTTTCGGCGAGTGTGACACGGGTCAAATAAATTTAAAAAATTTATAAATTCTTTATCATTTGACATATGCATGAGAAATGAGACGCAGTACTTTCCGCAAACATTAGTAAAATATCCTTGCATGCGAAATGGGTTCCATACAACTTCGGGAATATGTAACTCAGCGAGAAATTTTACAATAATAGGGTCACTCCAGGGTTGAGTACCGAGTGAATCAAAATAGTACAGGCGCTGTCTATTTTTAAAATAGACAGTGATCCAGTGAATCCCTTCATTACCGATGATGTCTGTGTTCACAATAAGACTACCGCATTCTCGCGTACTTGGCAAACTCAATGTTTCATTCTTCGCAAACACGCCGATAAATTTGGAACGTGTGACTCGCCCCATTACTTTCTGAAGTGTATTAGCATCCATTTTAAAAGTCAGTGATAACGCTCCTAAATCTATCTACTTCTATTAGGGCTTGCGATTCGAGATATACTAGTACACTAATAGGCGCATCTATAGGCTTGGCGAATTCCAGCCGCACTGAGATGTTACCGCTCTGCTGTGGTGTTAAATAGGTATTTACGCTAGCAGATAAGTCAGGTGTAATGTCAAACGGATAAAGGTTAAATTGATCAATGAATTCTTCCTGCGTTACCCCATTACCAAGCTCATCACAATCACCTGCAATATGGGTCAGATTACTATAGGCTCTGGCACAAAGAGGTAACACAGCGTCTGATGAATAATCCGTACCCATTGTTCCACCCAAAGCAGTGCCATTAACGTATAGAGTTATATTTTTAAGTCCGAAATTCTCGAATTTAAAGGCACTCTTTTTATATTTTCCATTCACCGAAGCGTGGTCCTGCATGCCGATTAATATCCTTTTAGGAAGATTTCCCAGGGCAATGTTTTCTATCTGCTTCGATGCCAACCCTGCAGGAACCGTATATAGTTTGATTTGCACTCTGTTAATAGGATATTTCACTGTAGCGTTTAGTAAATTTTTCTCAATTTCTAGTTGTTTTGGTGAACTTAATTTCACTCGCCGTACGCGGAGGTATGTGTCCATAATGTGAACCACAACGGGCTTTGCACCCTCTTCTTGATCCGCATCCAGATTTAAACAGATCTCAGGACTCGTGCGGGTGAGCTTTATTTTCATATCCACCCCGTTCACAAGCAACTTCTCCTGGAAAGTGAAATCTGTGTGCAACCGTCCAAAACACTCGTATATTTTCTTTTTAGAATTTTTAAATTTGTCCTTTATACTATTTTCATCTTTAGTTTGATAATATCCCTCGGCACTTAAAAAGGTAGCCTTCGCTTCTTTGGAAAAGTTGAGAACATTTTCCAGATAGGCTCGTAGATGATAGTACCCCGTGCCTGCCGATATGCTGGTCTGATTTAAATATACGTCACACTGGTTGAATATGGAGTGCAGAAAGTTTGTTTCAGGGTATACAGCATATTTGTCATCGCAGACCGTTCCATCAGAATGGGCTATACGTAGCTTAGCGTACATGTGCACACAGCTTGGATCCAAAAAGTAAGGACCTGAGCTGGGTATCACGAATTCTATAGGTGCACTCGGGGAACTAATTGTGTTTAAAGGGTTAATTGTAATAAAGTCACTGTGCTCAATAGAAACTTGGGTTGGAGGTAGCTCAAAAAGGGACAGCTCCGATTTACAGCATTGTGAACTACATGGGTGGATGAAGCGTGCCATGGCGAAATAGTGACTCCTCTCTCGACAAGTGGTAAACAAACTATGATTCATGAGATCAATGTCCTTAGCTTATATCAGTAAAAAAAGTGGTCAACCATAGGTTTCATTCGCTTACAGCACTTCTTTTTTGATAGCCTTTTACGTTTAATACCACGTGACCCCTTCTTCTTCCGGGCAGCCCGCTTCTTCCCGCCACCACGCATTTTTCTCTTTGCATCTTTGATGATTTCGTCCCGTGTACGCTTTAAATGTTTTTTTAGAGCCTCTTTAGGTTTAGCCCCGGCCAATATGTCTTCTGCAGTGCTAATACCTGATTGCAGCGCTTTCCTTCCAAGGTATCTGGCACCCCTCTTCAGCAAAGGAACAGCCGTATGTAGTATGGATGAAAAAATGGACCCAAGTCCACTACCGCGCTGGTATCGCACCCCTCGATAGACGGTGAAAGGCTTTCTATCCATTATAACTCAGTGCGTCGAAAGTGTAGCTTCACTGTTAAGCTCCCGTTAGCGAATGGGAAGTTTTCACCCTCAATCGTTCTTATATATATTGAGATATTGGTTGTTAAATTAGTTGCGACATTCACATAATGGGGTCTGTCATATGTAATACTCAAACTCCTTCCTCTATGGTTGGGGATGTGAGCAATGCGCAGCAGGCGTGCCTGGGTATCCCCAACAAACTGGTGCTCCACTATATTACTGTAAATATAGCACATGTCTGGGGTCCTTTCAGCCAATTTCTCCATCTTCAATTGATACATTAATCTGGACAAGTCATGCTGTGTCTCGTGAAATGTGTCTCTTTGGAAGGCTGCGCTATATCGGCCATTGGCTAGAATTTGGAACTTTCTATGGTCTTTAATACGTCTGTTAGTCTTTGATTTTAGGATTAGTGTATGTGCAGGGTTGTTTACGATTTCGTATACTAAATCATTCGTAAGGTTTGAGTTTCTTAAACTTACGTTTAAGCCTCTCACAACATCCTCGGCCGAACCATATTGACCTGGTCCTAGTCTTACTTCTGTACTGTAATACCGTGCAATCTTAGTCCGAGCGATACGCATAGTTTCATCCATAGCTACCCCAGCTTTTTTACTCTCGTCAATGTCTCTAAGAATCGTAAAAACGGTTTCTTTATGTTCAATATTTAAAAAGACGGTGTCCAGCTGAATTTCGCATATCCCCACCTCATACGAATCACGACCCAATTCAATGTGCCCATGGAGTTCTGTTACAAAGTTGGCTAGTGTGTTGTTAGGGTGTACAGACAGGGACGAGGAGGACGGGAGTGTGACGTAGAAATGGTTAGGAGCCATGTTGCATACTATTTAAGCTTCATTATTGCATCAGCTTTTATATAGGTGTTGAAGCTTTCTGGGTACCCTAGCCATTTCACCAGGTACATTTTTCTCTTTCCTGAACCTTTGCTTCCTAAAATTTTCTCAATTTTAAACACATTTTTTCCTAAATTAAACGCAACTTTCTGCAATTCCTCGCGGTAAAAGCCTCCTGAGATTTCTTCTCCATTCAAATCTTCAATGTAATACATCATTATCTCACCTTTAGGTCTCACAGCCCTAACTTTAAAAATCTCGCGTGTCCATCCTTGCTCAAAACCCTTTGCGAATTTGTTCCCCGAACGCGACAGCCTTACATAATCATTGATTTTGAAGCGCGCAGAGTGTGGTGGTGGTGGTGGTGATCCATCTCTCCTCGGGAGCGTACCTCTTTCTAAAACTTCGTTAGGTGATGTCCCAATCGTGCGATGGTGTGAGCGGTTGTAGGATGACGCCAATGATTCCAGAATGTCTAGAAATCTGTATGTGTTTTTATGTGTAAAATAACGGTGCATGCGTTCCTTTATGGTGCGCTGAACTCTTTCAGCTAAAGAAGCCTTATGTATAGAATTGGTTGTGTAATAGCTGATATTAAACTCTGTCAACATGTTCTGAAAAGCACGGCCTATAAATTCCTTCCCCATATCCGTACAAAAATAGCCAGGAACCCTGTTTTCTTTTAACATTAGCGTTTTGGTGGCTATAGCAACTGTTTCAGGTGATTTATTTTTCAGAGGAACTAGCCACAGATATCTAGAGAATACGTCTATTATGAATAGAATGTAGCGGTAACCATCGTTATACACAGAATATCTTTGCATGTCTGTTAAATCTGCTTGCCAAATAGAATCAATCGAGGAAGCCGTTGTCTTGGCTGTTTTAAACCTTTTTCTCACAGGCTTATGAAGCGTATAAGCGTCCTGCTCCCTCAAAAATCTTTCAACATCTTTTTTCCTACTCCGTAAACACTTCTGTACAGTCTATCTACGCCGCCGTAAGAGGATGGGGTAGAAATGTCATAATAGCGTTTTGTTAATACGTTAGCCATTTGCGTATTTTAGAGGCACGTGGGTAGGGTTGGTTTAACCACTTCTTGCTCCTCTTCAAAGGTGTTACCGCCGGGGGTGACGGCGCTTTCAATTGTGTCACAGGCGTTGCATGTTCCAAGTCTTTTAACCTGTTCAGATTTCCTATCAACGTTTTAGGGACATTTATTTGTTGTAGTCTTGCTTTAATATGCTTCCATCCTGATGGTGATGGCCTATCCCACTTTCTCACCAGATCATGGACAATATCTACGATATTCGATCCCTGTACCTTTGATCCTTCCACAATGATCTCCCCTGTATCGGTCCATTGTATGGCGGGATCCTCATTCAAATGATTATAAAGACTTAAGCCTTTACTCCTCAATGTAAGTGGGAGGGTATTTTTTAATACATGTTCGATATGTTGTGTGGCTAATCTTTTTGGTTGGTCAGCTGTATCGTCGGGCTCAGATCCTATGTCACCATGTCCATCGTCCCCCGTGCTGTGCCTAATAACCACAGGAATCTCTGTAGGGCTCTTATAATTTTCGTACTCGTGAAGAAATTTCTGCAGAGCTTCTTGGTATAAGATTCTTTTCTCATCAGGTGTTTTTTCACTGTTTAATAGGGCTAACAATTCGCTTTCCATTCTTTTAAGTCTGCTTTTACGGGGATCTAGATACGTGTCTGGATTCCTTTGCAGTGAAGCGTACACCTCGTGGGGAATCACTACCACTTTCTTCATTATATTAATCTAGTCAGTAAAGGACCCAAAACTGAAAATAAGATGGGGAGAAATGACCCTCCTGTTTGTACAATAATTCGTTTTTTCTTCGCTACAGTTTGACTTTTACGAGCGAGTGCACGTATTATGTTCTTGTAGCGGCGTAGGCGAGCCTTCCGATGGGTTTTCATTGATACATTGCAATTTATAACGTTAAGACAGATTTCACAGATGCATTTTAAAAAGTCGGCGTCGATATTTTTAGTAAACATCTGCTGCATTGCCCGGGGCAGTCGATGATAGATTTTGATTAATTCACGGTATTTCTTTAGTCTCTTTGTCATTCTGGAATATACACCGTTTCAGGCTCGTTTGGAAATATATTCGTTCGCAGAAGCACTCTAAACGTGTTTCGCGGATGAAGGTCGCAAAGCAAATATCCGTAACGCGTGCTTGTAGCTTCTTTATAAACTTCCAAAAACTCCTTACGCTGATTCGGGACCATTTGATTGGCTAATACCCCAATTTGTGATACATCTCTACGTTGCGCGAATAGGACTAGATATTGCGTATTTAACGACACATCGCGCATGTATCTATTTTTGAAAAATAGATTCTGGTTGATGAAGAACACGCTTATGTTAAGATGGTGAGAGAATACTGTAAATGTCTCGGCAAACGTTTTATCCATCTCCAACATGAGATCGTCAATTACAATGATTGTATGTTCATTTCCCTTTAACGAATTAACGTCATATACGCCTTTGTGGAACAAAATATCATCTTGGTACTCGTTGAACACTGATTGATACGTCGAATAGCACCATATAACTTTATGCACAAATTTCGAGAACATCTCTCCCTTTTCTTTAATGATTTTAAGCATAAATACAGTTTTACAACATCCTGTAGGTCCAGATATAATACATGTGGATGGACTCGTGAATCTGAATTTTTCTACAGAGTCCATTTCTAACACGTCACACTCCTAAGTGGATCATTTACAAAATATTACAAATTTTGAGTGCTGTTCCTTATATTTCTTCTCCCACAGAACCGTGAATGACGATGAGGTAGAGCAGCCCATCATTACGGATGACCTCGACGACAGTGTAGTTGTGATATCCTCCCTGCCAACGAACCCTCACCAGCGATACCAGTAACACGTCCAAAGCGGAGGTATGAGATACCCACGTCAGGTATAAAGCGACCGAAATACGCGCCTGTTGCACCAGTAATAGATCCCCAACCCTCAACCTCTTACGCAACAACCCCCCCAGCAGCACCTCCCGCTAATATATCCCCTTATTCATCCGCCGCCCCCGTTCTGTTAAGTCTACAATAATAGAGCCCCAACCATCAACCTCCTACGCAACAGGCCCCCCATCAGCAGCACCTTCCGCTAATATACCTCCTAATTCATCCGCCGCCCCCCGTTCTGTTGAGGAAGATATAACGCTCGAATTGGTGCGCTCCGCAGCCCCCACCCCAGCCTTAACTAGAAATCGGTATAGAGTCAGGGTCGACCCTAGCGTCATGTATAGCAATGGTATTGAGCGCGGACTACGCCGGGTTGTAGAGCGTATTATAGAGTTTGCTCTTCAGAATCGCGACGAGCGTGAAGTCAGGACGAGTCTGTCCTTTGGATTCGGGTCAGATGACGGTGATGTAGACGATTATTGGGTGATAGTGCCATTTAGACGTTTGGCGGCTGAAGATGTAGAATATATATTAGGACGTATAATGCAAGCCGCCCAAAGTAGTATAGCCTTCAATATGGACAACTTCACGGTAAATATTGACCGTGTATTCCGTGTTGCGGGCCATAGTGCCATACCGTATACTCTTAACCTCAATTCTCAAGCTATTTATAGACGGCATATAAACGTCGATCGTGGTTGCGGCTTTATAGCAGTACTCTTAGCACGTATGTTTACTGTACAAAATACAGAACTCAAAAAATTTGGTTGCCTACAGTCGTGGAGCGTGCCCGTAAACTAGCTGTAGACTGTGAACTTGAATTTGACTGTAATATGGGTCCTGAAGAGCTGAGAAGGGTAGAACAGGAAATGAATGTCGGCATAGTTGTGTTTGGGTTGGATGATCGTCGTAGGACTGTGTATGTTTTTAAAAGCTGTGTGAGAGATCGTACAAGACCCCTACTTATTTTAGGATTGTCAGGGACAACGTATCTCCCCATCCGTAATATAAGGTGGCTTTACGCGAGTTATGACAAAAGTCGAAAATATGGGAGACATCATGATTTGTGTAAGGGGTGCCTCGAGTTTGCGGATGATATAGTGAGACATTGTAAAGAATGTCACATGGTATGTGAGCAGTGTAAAAGCACCAAATGTGAAAGCCGTGTAGTTGAAGCTGAGAAGAGAGACTGTGATGTGTGTAGACGCACATTTTTCAATAATAGCTGTTTTGATTTCCATAAATCAATTGGCACGTGGAGGAAAATGAGAATCTGTGAATGTGGTATGTTTCACACAATGGATAATTGGGGAAAATTTAAGTACAAGTGTGACGTAATTCACTGTCCTACATGCCAGGAGGAATATAAGGCGGATGGAGTAAAGCATGTGTGTTATATGAAAGATGCTAAGCCTAAAAATAACCCTTGTATAACTGTATACTACGATATAGAAACATATACGAACGCTGAAACCAAAGAGGTAATTCCACATTTACTTGTGAGCCAGACTATCTGTGATGAGTGTATGGATATCGAATGTGACGAGTGCCCCAAATGTGGTAAACGGACAAACGTTTTTAAAACGAATGTCAGCGATAGTCCTGTGAAACTATTTGTGTCCTATATTGTCAAGTTAGCCGACAAGTTCAAAAAAATGACTGTGTATATTCTCGCCCATAACGGGGCAAAGTTTGACACGCAGTTCCTTTATAAGGAGTTGCTTGAACACGAATCCTCTGAGATATTTACAGGTGATCCATTGAAAAGAGGCAACAAATTAATACAGATGCAGATAAGAGGCAATGTACAATTTAAAGATACTTTATTATTCACACCTTGTAAATTAGCAAAGCTACCCAAGGTGATGGGAGTAGCAGCTGAAGTTTCCAAAGGATACTTCCCTTACACTTTCCTCACCAGCGAGACTTTAAACTACGTAGGCCCACCACCCGCCAAACATTATTTTGACTGTATGGATGAACGTGAAGACTTTGATCGATACTACGACAGTTTTAATGAAAGTAACCCTTATAATATAGCTGATGAATGTGAGCGTTATTGCGTGAATGATGTGCGCGTGCTTAGAGTATGTTTCCAGGCCTTTAGAAGGATGTACATAGCCCGTTTCAAATGCGATCCACTGCAAGTCGCAACCACCATCGCATCATTATGTTTTACGGTGTTCAAGAATAACTTCATGCCGAAAGACACCTTAGCCACTATTCACCGAAACAATCCCCGCAGTTACGAGTTAACCATAAAATGTTCCTAGTTCTTATCCAAACTGTCTGGTGCGTAGGCTGGTAGTGATGAAATTAATTCTTGTACCGAAATATGTACAACAATTCGACTCGCGGTCATAAGAACAAGCCCATTCACGTATCATCGAGTCAGCCGCCCGTCGAACCATTCCTGCCTATCTGCGTGCCTCACACGGCTCATAGTTATCTCAGAGCTTGAGCCGAGTGGACGTGCGCTCCTCGAATACGATGGAACTTCCTTTGAGCAGCATTCTCAACGCCTCGTACGATGTGTCCGTGACGAAATCGTTGCGCGTGTTCAGGCGTAATTCCGGTACCATTAGCTATGTACTGGAAACGGAATGTAGACCGACAAACAAACGGGTTTATTTAAGTATCGAGGAGATGAATAGAATCTTCGTGATAATTGAGAAGTGGAGTGAAGATCGTTATAAAATACCTGCTAACGTAGGTACAAGAAGAGAGCAGATTAGTGACGCACCCTCATGCGCCGTTGTATGTACGTTGTGTATAAATAACGATCGGCCGTGCATTGATATACGGCTGATGTGGAAGAATGCTTCTGATAATAACGCTCTTGTTCCTACGCGAAACCGTTTCATCCTCGACAGAATGTTTGAAATCGTCGGATTCCGTAAACTGAAACCTATATTAGACGCGCGTGTTACGGACATGCTTTATTTTGATACAGTACTTGAATACGCCTACACCGCTCTGCTCGATGGGTTTACCGAGTGTAGGGCTGGTGAGAATGGTCTAGAGCTGGACGTTTATTTAAAAAGTTTAGACTCTTTGAAATACCATGACTTTGGTACAAAGCAATTGATCGGTACAAGGCTGAGCTCACCTACACCGTTCACCCTGAAGAACTATTTCTTTATATAACGCGCAGTTGTCTTAACGATTTAGAAGATTATTTCAATTGCCGCTATGTTGAGTGAGTTCACGATTGAAAAGCTCGAGTCGGTAGAAATAAACCCTCGATTGGAAAAGCGTGTTTATAAACTTGTGTTAATAATGTAGCTAACGATGAACTCTTTGTGCGTGCTTTTGATTGTATTCTAGACGTATTTAAAGATGACTTACCAACCGGTTGTAAAGTGGGAACAAAAATAGTACTGAACGATATGAAAGCCCTTCATATCGAGTACAGGTTTCCCTATACTTTAAGCGGTGAAATATTATTAAGCCGCATATACTGCGTAATGCAGAGCAATAATGATGTAATTGTAAACTCGATTAAGACCGAGTTTAGTATTTTGAAAAAAAGTGAATTGTATATATATATATATTTTGCTTGACATTTCTCCTGTACTGATTATACGCATATTTCTCCTGTACTGTTATGTACATATTTCTATTGAAATGTATATTTATCTCTATTTGAAATGTATATTTTATTTTATATATATCCATAATTGTGTGTATATATTTCCTGTACTGTTATATGCATATTCCTCAATTGAAATGTATATTTATTTTCTATATATTTATAATAAACAGAATGATGCAATGTTGTTTTACTTAATTATATCATGTTACGCCTTCTAAACCTACTACCGGTATTCTTTTAAGAAATATAATAATGTATACAATGGTATCTGATGGAACGAAATCTTTTAATTGGAGACAACTCACCATAATAATGGGTAAAAGTGGTATCTGGCAACTCAAGCCATTTCCAGCCAACTGGCTGATTAGGCGTATATAATAATGTATACAATAATACTGCTAAAAAGAGGTATCTGGCAACTCAAGCCATTTACAGCCAACTGGCTGATTAGGAATCTATAATAATGTATACAATGGTATCGCTAAAAAGAGGTATCTGGCAACTCAAGCCATTTACAGCCAACTGGCTGATTAGGAGTCTATAATAATGTATACAATGGTATCGCTAAAAAGAGGTATCTGGCAACTCAAGCCATTTACAGCCAACTGGCTGATTAGGAGCCTATAAAACAACGCCTACTCGGCTGAAGTCTTAATATGCACTTGGCTCCTGCCAGGTGAACACCTCTCCTCCTCCTTTCTCTCCTCCTTCTTTCTCTTGGGGGATAACGCCGCCTCCAAGTTTCATGACCCCCCTTGTTGCACCTGCAGCATCCCCCCTTTGGGGTATTTGTTTCTTTTTTCTTTTTTCTTTATTTTTTTTGGCAACACCCCCACCCCCCTTGAAACAACCCCCCACCCCCTTTGCAACAACCCCCACCCTCGCAACAACCCCACCCCCCTTTGCAGCATTACATAATAACTTGCAACATTCTTGCACTCTCCCCTTTTGCGGCTATACTAGTGAAGATTACGAGTCTTGAAAACTTACGTACACGTATACGAACTGCTGCAGATAACATAACCCCGCAAATGCTCCAGAATGTGTTTAGAAATGCTACGGAACGATTTGAGCTGTGCAGGGATACTGATGGGCGTCACGTCGAATCCTACTCTTAATTATTTAATAAATGTTACCACTTTATCATTTTATGATTGAATTCCATATAATTTCCAAGTGCTTCACAAAAATAGATCCTGACTTTATGTACACCCTGTATTTTAAACTAAAATCATTTAATTTGAAAGACAAGACAGGCTTCCTAAAGATTTAGTTTTGCTAATTATTTTTTAATATTAGTAATTTCAAATCTGCCACATTTCACGGATCAAATGTAGAATTCGGACCCCAGCCTTCTTTAGTTAGCTTTATAAGGCTAACTATCGAAAATATCACGACCTAACCTAACCAATCGTTAGGTTAACTGTACGCACTTGACGATTGGTTAGGTTAGCTCATGATATTTTCTTAGTTAGCCTTATAAAGCTAACTAAAGAAGATCTGTGGTCCGAATTCTACATTTGATCCCATTTCACCTTTTACTTGTCGTCTACGTTTTTCAATCAAAATATGTATGTATATTTGCATTGAAAAAGCCGTGTTCCTTTTGGGATATTTCGTAGCCAATGTCGTAATAACGTTTTTGGTTGATCAGCGAAGTTAAACAACATTGGAGAAGTTTAGCAAACAATTGTGCATAGGCGGTTTTTTGTTGCTTAAGAAATTCTGGATCACTGCTGTACTGTAAAAGCATTCCAAGCTGATTTTTCCATTTTCATTTACAGCACATAATCATATCTTAACCGTCATCGATCATGAACAGCCTCAATGTCGTAGTTGTGTATGATTTAAAACTGCTGTTTCATTAAATCAATCTGTGTAACGACATAAAAGAGTTCCTTTCTTTATTGCGAAGAAACAAGTTTCTAGTTCGAACAGCATCCTGATCAAATTACGCCCGTTTGCCTATCAGTGGGGCTTTGTCAGAATTCAATCAGCGAGGTTAAGGCGATGTTGATTCTGTACTAAGTGCGTAGATAACCATCCTCTGCTTTCAGATGATGTAGCGACCGTGGTCTCGCGATCTGATCCGTTATACGAAACTTTGAAACACATCTTAATTACGAACGAGTTAAAGAGGGGAGCTACCCATTCATCATCATACCCAAAACGACACGACAATACCAAAGAAAACTTAAACTAATAAATAACTACATTTTCCTGATGAGACTTATTTGGGGATTAAATCCCAGGATCAATAGATGGTCAAAATCCCTCAACTAAGGAACGGGTTCAAAACGCTCCCGCCCATATAGCATACTATAAAATAAACAGGTAATCTGTATATTACTAAATTAAACACTCAAAAAGTGAAATGTGACCAATTTAAAATTAATATTATTAAAATTCAATCAACAAAATAAAATCCTTATGAAATGCTTCTTTTCTGATCAAATTAATTGATTTTTGAATTTATAATATTTCTTATAATAGTTCCGATAATGATAATATTTAGCTGTAACTTATTTAAAACGAATTCATTGGCGCTACTTACAAATTTTATGAACGAAATTTCGCTTTGTAAAATGAATGTTAAATTTACAAGTTAATTAACTTGTAAAATTGATAAGTTAATTTTATCATTGTAAATCATGTAAACCAATGGAAACCTTTAAAAAAAATTTTTAATTTCATTTGAATAGTTACAAACTGTTGTTAATGGTTAAAATGAAAATTAATGTGCATTTATTATCATTATTATTATTATTATATATTATTATTATCTTTTACATTACATAATTCAAGAAAACTATTTTCATTTACTTATTTTTGTTTAAAAATTGTAAATATTAGATTAGTCAATATTCATCTTTAGGCTTTCTTGAGAAAATTTGTGGAGGATTTATTTCTATTAATAACATTATCCCTGAAATAGGATACTAAAAATAAGTTTTCTCTAAGTAACATAT
Source organism: Bathynomus jamesi (assembly GCA_023014485.1). Lineage (NCBI taxonomy): Eukaryota > Metazoa > Arthropoda > Malacostraca > Isopoda > Cirolanidae > Bathynomus > Bathynomus jamesi. The sequence continues at coordinate 364,638 of JAJOZX010004275.1, forward strand.
TTGATGACGTAGAGATGAACTGGTTTTGTTAAAGGAACAGTATTCACAAGTGAATAAAGGTGAAGTACTCTTTTTCTTATAGTTCGTACTTGAAACTTATTAAAATTATTACTTTTTAATAATAAACTGATAAAAAAGTTTCATTTTGTTTTAGTTTTGAAAAATATTTTATAAATTGTACAATATTTGCAATGAGAGATGATCGTATGAGAAACGATCACACAATATATAAGGTTATATAAGAATCTAATGCTTTCAGGGTTTATATTGTATATTTATTATCTTGTTTCTCGAATATTTCATTGAAGTTTTTTGTGTTGGTCTTTTTTATGTCGTAAGTCACATCAGTGGCTTAGTTTCTGGTTTGGTGGAGGAGCGAATTGATATTTCGCGCTTTTTATCACAGATAGCGAGGCTCACCTTGTTCACTTGGTCTTCTTTCGAAGACTTTGTCTTTGACTCCTGTAACGTTTCTGAGGTCTTTTGGAAGCTGGTTAAATTGTCTTGGCCCTTGACAACCAAGCTATTTTCTTTCAGTGTTGAAGACGTCACTTGTCGGCTCTTTAATTTGGGAACACTATACACTCTGCTCTTCTTATTTTCCAGCGTTGTTTGGACGGTAATTGGGTTTAGTTTGAGGTTTGGTACCAGTTTTTCGATCATTTTCCATATGTAGATTATAGTGTACTTCTCTTCCTCTTTCCAGGAAATACAGATTTAGTTTACAGTCTTTCTCAGTAGTTGAGTTCTTTGCAGCCATGAATATTCGCTGTGAAATGTCTCTGAGTTTTCTTCTTGTCACTCCTTTTGAACGTTCTTAGTACCTGTCCCGCGACCCTTTTTTGCTTTCTTTATCGCTATCTGATTTTTTTGTCTCGAATTTCGTATCATCGGTCATTATAACCCCAAATCGATCGCTTTCGTACTTCTCTGAATTTCCTCTCTATCTGGAGCGTAATATGCAGTAAGTTCCTCATTTCTACCATATCTCAAGAGCTGAAATTTCGCGGTGTTAAATGTCATGTTGTTTTCTTCTGACCATTTGTATAGTTTGTTTGTGTCCCTCTGCAAGGCCTCCTCCACCTCTTTTGCATCTCTGATTTTTCTGCTGATCTTTGTACCGTCTGCAAAGCATGTTACTATACTGTTGCTGCTTACTCCACTGTCTATGTCTGTTAGCATGATAATGAACAGGAGTGGGGCTAGTACTGTACCTTGTGGTACCGAGCTGCGTAATTCTGATTCTGATGATGATATACCTTGAATTTTAACGACCTGTAGACGTTCTCTGAGGAAGTTGTAGATCCATTCTCCAACTTTGCCTGTTATTCCCAGATGTTTCATTTTATGCGCTATTAGATCATGATCACATTTGTCGAAAGCTTTAGCAAAATCCGTGTATGTGACATCGTAGTTTTCACTGTCTTGCAGTGCATCTAGGGCTCTAGGCTATTGTTATATTGCTCTATAAGTTGTGATAGGCATGATCTTCCTGATCGGAATCAGTGCTGATTTTCGTTGAATCGTTTCAGCGTCTCCAAGAAGTCATAGATTTTCTCTCTAACTATTTTTTCAAATACTTTGGTGAGGTGGGACGTCAGTAACACTGGTCTATATTTCTTTGCTTGAGATCTATCCCCTCCTTTATATATAGGGACAACGTTTGCTCTTTTCAATTAAGTATTGAATTAATTGAAATATCGGCAGTTAATTTATATTGCCGTTATTTCCCCAGTGTCTAAAAATCTTCTCCATATCAAGTATAAGAGTGTAGCTATTTCATTTTTACAGTTTTTAATCAATAATGCGTTCCATTTGTCCGGACCTGCAGCTGAATGTGATTTCATGTGTTCTATAGCTTTTGCTACATCTTCTGGGGTAAAATCAAAGTCTGTTATACAATCACCTTGCAATTTTTATTCAAAGAATGCATCTATGTCCGGTATCGCTTTGTCATTTTTTGGGGTACTGAAGACTGATCCATACTGGGCTTTCACTCTTTCAGATATTTCTTTTAGATCGTCCGTTAGTTCATTATTTCCTTTCCTTAAGGGCCCGATAGTGGCTCGCTTTTGTTTTCCTTTTTGCATAGCTATAAAAGTATTTTGGATTTTACTTTATTGCTTCTACCGCCCTTTCTTCTTCCCTCTCTGTATGGCCCTTAATCATGGTTTGTATTTCCCTATCCATACTCCGCAGTTTTATAGTCGAATTTATCACCCCATTAGTAGTATAGGTATATCCAGCAATACGGCCCGTTGTACGCGATTTCGAGATTACGCGGTTCGACAATTTTCAAGTCCATCCGCGCAAACATTTGAGAACATTCGCGAGCATTCGAAGACGCTAATTCCACCCATATCAATTGTCCCAACCTACGAAGATTCAGATCCAGATAACCCTCCAACAATCCTAAAAACCTAAATTCCATCTTCAAGTTTCCCTTCATTCGGCCTTAGCGCCTTTGCCAGCTTTCCCATTAATTTATGTAAGTAAATACTATTTGTTTATTATATATGTATGATATTATGCTTTAATTATTGTTCTCTTTCAGGTTTATAATTAATTTATATTGCCGTTATGTTATTTGATTGCATAAACAGTTGATACGATAGGTTTATCTATTGATTGTATGGGTTTATTATAATTTGAACATTTTTTGTGGAACGTAAGCCTCCTACGTAATTAACATTGTGTCTATTTGAAAATATACCTCACTATACGCCGAAGTTTCCAGGAGCACATCTACCGGGTATAGCGGTGTATACCTGTCCATTCTTATGCTGATCTAAAAGCTTGATTTTTCAGTCTTGTATCTTATCTCGAAGGCGATCGGGGATATGAGGTGGGTGCTGTAGGGTGTTAGTTAATCTGCAAGAGCTGGTGTGGGTAACTATATGTTCATTACTTACAGTGTTTCTTTGGCCTATGTAGTCACTGCTCCAGACAATTATTACTTATCTTTATATGGACCACTTGTATAATGTTTGTACTTGTTGAGTGTGAAATAAACAATGTTTGTTTTTTGTTTGTTTGATGAATCGCTTCAGGTTAGTCGGAATTTGGGAGAATTGGGAAAGCGGTGTATATAATTAGGCGTGGTATCAGATAGAACGAAGTACCCCTGTCTGAAATATCCATGGACAGGAAGTTGTTTTATATATATACAACATATATATGTTTCAGAGTGTATAACCACACTCGATAATTGAATTGAAAAATCTCCTCAAAAAGCGCCTTCGGGATCACAAAGAGCTCCTCTTCGATCAGTTATAAAAAGGCTAAAACATTAAAAGAATAAAACATAAGAAGAGTTTAAATTGCTGAAAAAAAATATTTTAAACCGAGTTAACAACAAAACCCCAACAACGTCATACATAAAACGAAGCAAAATATCATAAAAATTCTCTTCTGGGAAATTATTCCTCATTTGGCTCTGAAGTCTGCTTATTTCTGGAATTATATTTAACAGGCTTTTTAAATTTTGAAACTTCTTTATAGAAAATTGAATTAATTAAAAAGTCTAAGAAAAAACCTCTCGCTTAAATTAAAATTGTGAATATTGTGAAAAATAAAATATTTTAATACTTGTTGTGCTTGGTTATTATCAAGTAGAGGAAATGAGAATTTGAGTTCTATTGAAACCCGCAAAATGATTAGTTTAATTTTTGTATTTAACTAAGGCACTATTTTTATCTTAAATTCGTAAATTACTCGTACGTTTATGTTTATATAATCATTTTTTGTAATCTGAAAATTCTCGTTTTTAAACTGAGGGGACAATCATTAGCAGAGTTGGAAACGGATCACCAACCTTGACCCGTGACCCGTGTGACCCGTCCAGCACCTTACCAATGACCTACAGTGGGAAACGGGTCAGCAGGTCACTTGGGAGTGAATTCAAGACGGGTCAAGGTGGGTCACGGGTCATGAGGTTGACCCGACTGACCCGGGAGCGAGTCAAGGCGGGTCAATACTGTGATTAGGCGGGGCACAAATTTCCAGTTGAATTTAAAAAATTCGTGTTTTTGCGTGTCGACAGCTTGTAGTCATAGTTACAGTTTTTGCGTGTCGTCACCAGCTTGTAGTCATAGTTACACATCAGTTTGTCATAGCTTACCCATATAGTTTTACACTAAAAGCTAAGATGCAGTTATGTAGTAGAGATTACACTATAAAAGCGATAAAACCAGACAGATGAACAAATAAATAAGTAAATAACTACATAGGTGGCCAGAGTCACGATGCTTTCAGAAAAATTTCCGCTTATTATAAAATTTATACATATTTGACGATTTAGCAATATTTTATTGAATTTAGCAATATTTTATCGAATTTAACAATATTTCAGCCAATTATTTAGCGATATTAATTTTTGCCGTGTCTGCGGGTCGTGGGTCAAGTGGGTCATGGGTCAGGTGCTGGACGGATCACACGGGTCACGGGTTAAGGTTGGTGACCCGTTTCCAACTCTGCCGTGACCCACTTGACCCGCAACCCACTGACTCGGCAAACCTGCTGACCTAAACAATACACTGAACAAAACATTTTTTCAAAATACATCAGAAAGTAAATTTGTTTCAAAACACAAAATATTTACAGTATTTTGATATACAAATACAAGCTGACTCACGCATTAGCTTCCATTACATAAACCGTAATGATTATTTCAGTGAAAAGTAATTTAGAAATTATTCTAATACTCCAAAGCAATGCACAGTGATTCTTCTGTTCGGTGTGCCAGCAGTGCACGCTGTGGACGTATGATATTACTTCCGTTGAATAAGCTGAAATGCCTCTCCTCTGCGTAACTGCGTCTTAGCTTTAGAGTGACAATATACCAGTATGCTATGACAGACTTACTGCATATGTAACTATAATTACAAACTGTCGACACGCAAAAACAAGGAATTTTTAAAATTCGACTGGAAATTTGTGCCCCATCTAATCACAGCATTGACCCGCCTTGACACACTCCTTTGTCAGGCAAGTCCACCTCGTAACCCGTGATCCTCCTCGACCCGTCTTGAATTCACTCCCAAGTGACCCACAGACCCGTGGCCCGCTGACCCGTTTCCACCTCTGGTTATATTATTTTATTAACAGGGATTATCATAAATGCTCGCAAAGACTACCGTTAACTCCTAAACACATTTCAGTATGTTTCACACTAGTGTGTTGAACTTTTTAAAGTGTGTTTAAGACATAAAAAATATTAAAAATGCTAGAACAATTCCTCATTACCTATGGCTGTCGACTTTTGCCCCACACTGTACATCTGGAAAATATTGGAGGAATAAGTCCCAGACTTTAGAAACGAAATAAAACTATACTAGAATGAAAAAGCAAGTAGAATCTGTACCATCCCGACTGCGGCGGGCCAGTGGGGGTTGGGGGCGGGGGGTATGAAAACAAGAATGGAAAATACTCTGAGAATACGAACCCCAAAATTCTTTAATGTACTGCTAAAACAACTGAGGGCTTTCTAGTACACCAACCTGAATGATTTCGTCAGGTTCATGCGTAGAATGACTAACCATGCGTAGTTGGTTACGAGGAAAGGATGAAAGTAGAAAGCAACTTTCTCCGACATCAAATTCTCCAAATGAGGGCGGAGGGGTCTGCAAAGGGATCAAGCACCGGTCGACCCTGAACACTTGTGCGAAGACAAAAAATGTGATATATATATATATATATATATACCTGTATATGAAAATTATTTCACGAAAGTAAAACGTGAAAAATATTTACGATGAATAAAACCACGAAGGAAAGGAAACACAAAATGGTGCTCAAGCGCTTTCGTCTAATGACGAGTGTTCCTGAGGATGTCATTAGACGAAAGCGCTTGAGCACCATTTTGTGTTTCCTTTCCTTCGTGGTTTTATTCATCATATATATATATATATATATATATAGAGAGAGAGAGAGAGAGAGAGAGAGAAGAGGAGGGGTGACAAGCATGACCTTCGTGAAATGAGGAATCATCGCACGGAACATTTGAAAGGTGTATATATATATATTACTACACAATTGTAGATATATTATTATATTCACAAAAACAAGTCAGAAAAATACTAACCAAACTTTTATTGAAAAACATGCTATGTGAAATGAGTTTGCTTGTTGAAACATGTTCGTTATATTGTATGAAAATTTCGTTCCATGTTTTGTAACATTTTGCTTTTCACAATTATTTAACTAACACAATTCTGTCCAGCTAATATATATATATATATATATATATATATATATATATATAATATATATATATATATATATTATATATATATATATATGAAAATTATTTCACGAAAGTAACACGTGAAAAATATTTATGATGAATAAAACCATTCTGTGTTTCCTTTCCTTCGTGGTTTTATTCATCATATATACTGTGTATATATATATATATATATATATATATATATATATATATATACACATTCAACTGCAAAGAACACGCAATATAAATAACGTAAAGAACGACGCTTGTATAGGAGATATTCCGCGCAAGACGAGAGAGAACGAAACAAATGAAAAAATGAGGTAACCTCATTTTTTCATTTGTTTCGTTCTCTCTCTCTCGTCTTGCGCGGAATATCTCCTATACAAGCGTCGTTCTTTACGTTATTTATACTGCGTGTTCTTTGCAGTTAAATGTATATAATGTTACGGCATGCGGGAGGTGCCCCCTTGGGGCATTGGTTTCTGCGAGTATGTAGAAGAATTACGGCATTTGGAAGAGTGAGGCCCATGGTGTAATGGTATCGCATCTGACCGGCAATCGGAAGATCCCGGTTCGATTCCCGGGTGGTTACCTCATTTTTTCATTTGTTTCGTTCTCTCTCTCTCTCTCTCTCGTCTTGCGCGGAATATCTCCTATACAAGCGTCGTTCTTTACGATATATATATATATATATATACATACATACTGTGTGTGTGTGTGTATATATATAGGGTGAGCAAAAAGTCCCTGTGCACCTGCTGGAAGTGTAGTGGACCTGTACCTCAACTGTTAGAAATGGACAGGTGCACAAGGACTTTTCGCTCACCTGTATTAGGCAAGGCTTTCATCGATTTCACAGTACAAGATGGCGTATTCTTATCTCAACATGTTTTTATTGTGAAGCGCTATTTCCATACAAGGAGTCAATGATGTGGTCGAGACTACCATGGCCGAGACCGAGACCATATGCAATATTTGCACGTATTCAGTATTGTGTAATACCTAATTCCTAAGCTCTATATTTCACATTGAGGAATAAAGATTTTAAAGGGGTTATCAAGTGACAATTGCAAAATTTACTCATTATTTATTCAGAAATTCATAGTTTGTAACATTTTTCAGCAGTTAAATTAAAAATAAGATAAGTGTTCGTTCCACTTCAGGAACATCAACAGTGATGTACTCCAGACCACCATGGCCGAGACCGAGACTGAGATCGAGACCAGAAAAGAGGTCTCGAGAGTGTTGTGGAAGTGCAATCTGATTTTAAAACACAATTTGGAGTAAATGAAACTGGAAGAGCAGATCCGCAATAAAGAGACTACTGAAGAAATTCGTAGATAATGGAGATGTGAAAGACAATTTGAAAAGTCTTGCACAGAGAGAAATTTTTGAGATGAAGGACAGATCTAGTCAACTCAACAGACGCATCCAGTTTCAAAAGTGAACTTTTGAGTTAATTGACTCAAATAAACTGTAACTATTCAATAAACTTGGAAATTTATCTTTGAATGTTATTTATGTGACGAAACCTCCACTTAACGGCATAAAATAAATTGACTAACTTCATTTTTCGTTAACTGGTTCAATGAGTAAGTGTAAAGTAGGGTACCAAGTCAAATACCCAGTTCCTAAAGCTTATTTTTATTTACAGACATTCTTTGTAAGTATTTTCCAAATATTGAACACCTCCTGCAATCTAGATTACAGTCATGAAATGGTTAAATTAACTGTGCTGAGAAGATTAAACTGGCAGACAACGAGTGATACCATTCCATTCCCAAAACATTATAAAATTACAGTTTACTTAAATCATAATCCCAAATACGATTCAGTAAAATAAATTTAATTTTATTCTTTATTTTAAGATTTTAGATTAAAAATAATTATAAAATGATCGCAAAATACTATGAAATGAAACGCATTTATACAGTAATTTAAAGTCATTAGAACACGCTACCAGAAATGACAAATATGGAACTGTTATATAATACAAATAACACATAAATATAGTTAGAGTAAATTTTGCACACATACTACACTGTATATATTAGAATATGTTAAAAAACATTTATAATAATTCCGCATTTATACAGTAATTTAAAGCCATTAGAACAGGCTACCAGAAATGACAAATACGGAACTGTTATATAATACAAATAACACTTAAATATAGAGTAAATTTCGCACACATACTACACAATATATATATTAGAATATATTTTAAAAATTTGTAATAATTTCTATTTGTAAAACTTTTTTTCTTAACATTTATCATTTTATATTTGAATATTTAAAAGCTGACACTTTTGAATATTAAATTTATCAATAATAATTAATTATACTTCCAATTTATATTTCAATATGGATTAATTACAAGCTATTTCCAAAGAATTTTTATAAATCAAGAATGTTAAAACGTGATATTTTATATGAGACTTCCGGTACCTCTCTCTCTCTCTCTCTCTCTCTCTCTATATATTATATATATATATATATATATTATGATAAATATTAGGTTTCGTGGAGACCAGATTTTTCATAAAGTTAAAATTCAAAATTCGTTACAAGGATCCTAATCGGCTGAAACTGATCATAGGAAATGACTAACCAATCTAAAACAACCATCTAACTCAGTATAATCTAATTCCCACGAAACTTAGTTTCATATATATATATATATATATATGTGTGTGTGTGTGTGTGTGTTTCTGGCCCTCCGGACTGATTATTATTAACCCTTTTCAGAAAAGAGCAAATCGTCTTACGCCAGCCTTGAATTCTTAAGAGAACGGTTAGAATGTTTTGAGAAGAAAAGAGTTGAAATTGAGATTTAATTTCGTTAAATTTATTTTTACTTCATCACGAATCTTTTGGAAATTTTTCTGTCGAGTTTCAAATTTCTTATTTATTTCCAAAGAGTCTAGATTGAGACGTAGATTCGTTAAGATTTAATTCTAATTTTAACCTCTTCCGAGCCAGAATCTTTTGCAAATCTTAAGTCGTTTCGAACTTGTTAATTGTTTCTAAGAGTCAAGTCTAAGCTTTGGACTTGCAATGACTGTGCACTGATTTTAACTTGCGTTTGAGTTTCGAGTTGATTGTTTATATCAAGTAGAATTTTGTTTCTGAGAGTTCAGATCAAAGTTTAGGTTCGTTACGATTGTATTCTGATTTGGCCTTTATGGACTCGAGTTTAGTTTTGAATGTTTGTTTCAAAGATATATTTTTTTTAATGTATCCTGAAAAGTGTAACAATGGCCGAGCATCAAAGTTACTTGAACTTTGTGTTATAGTACTCAGTCTCCGTTAATGTACTAGTAGCTACTTCAACTGGTGACATGACAAACTTCATAAATCACGAAATAAATTCAATTTTGTTCACTAAACCTTCACAATAAAAAATATATTCTTTTATTTATCTATCGATCAATAGATAAATAATAATAATAAATTATTTAAACGGCAGGTAAATAAAAACTAGATTGAATACCAAAGTAAAATTTATATGCCATAGTTGAACAAGAACAATCTACCCAAAGTATAACTGGAGCCTAGAGTATTATGAAGATAAAAAAAACGAGATTTTCGATGCTTTTGAAGGGTATACTATTTTATATCCAGTAATCGCCGGTCTACTACGAGGTTACGGCTTAAAATGGTTCCATCCATCAACGCTTTTGCAGGCAATCGATGAATTGATGACCATCCAGCTAATGAATGGCCTCAGAGCGACTACTGTATTTAGGCTAAAGATGGATCGAAAATCGATAGGAATTGTAGGCTCAATTTTGTTTGCAATCTCTTATTTGTACGCTACATTTTCTAAAATATGTTTCCGCATATATATATATATATATATATATATATATGTTAAACACAGACCGGTGCATGGAACAAGGAACTCTTCTGGGAAAATTAAATCCACTATAGTCCGAATAAGTAATGGTAAATGACAAATACCATAGTTTTTTTCCTTTTTCATGATTTTAGCCCGACGTGGGCAAACGGGTCTCTCGCAAAGAGATCCATAAATATAGCTTCCCTCACCAGCTTCTGCAAAGCAGACAGGATCCAGCTTTGGGACGTGGATCTAGGGTTAAAGCAAACCTAGATCCCTACACTCAGAACCTCTATATAAGTAAAAGACTCGTTGCATTCACGTCGTGTTGAATAAATCAAAGAAAAAGGGGGTAACTATTGTATTTTTAGCCAAAAAAAACCAAAACTTAAACCTCAACCGGGACATTGAGGCGTCCACTTTTCAAGGCCACGAAACACGTCCGTTTAGTATACACAAACTCAGAATGGTTCCCTGAGAACATTATATAGAGGTTCTGAGGTAGGGATCTAGGTTTGCTTTAAACCCTAGATCCACGTCCCAAAGCTGGATCCTGTCTGCTTTGCAGATAGCTGGTGAGGGAAGCTATATTTATGGGATCTCTTTGCGACGAGACCCGTTGCCCACGTCGGGCTAAAATCATGAAAAGGAAAAAAACTATGGTATTTGTCATTTACCATTACTTATTCGGACTATAGTGGATTTAATTTTCCCAGAAGAGTTCCTTGTTCCATGCACGGTCTGTGTTTAACATATAATGTTCTCAGGGAACCATTCTGAGTTTGTGTATACTAAACGGACGTGTTTCGTGCCTTGAAAAGTGGACGCTCAATGTCCCGGTTGAGGTTTAAGTTTTGGTTTTTTTGGCTAAAAATACAATAGTTACCCCCTTTTTCTTTGATTTATTCAACACGACGTGAATGCAACGAGTCTTTTACTTATATAGAGGTTCTGAGTGTAGGGATCTAGGTTTGCTTTAAACCCTAGATCCACGTCCCAAAGCTGGATCCTGTCTGCTTTGCAGATAGCTGGTGAGGGAAGCTATATTTATGGGATCTCTTTGCGAGAGACCCGTTGCCCACGTCGGGCTAAAATCATGAAAAAGGAAAAAAAACTATGGTATTTGTCATTTACCATTACTTATTCGGACTATAGTGGATTTAATTTTCCCAGAAGAGTTCCTTGTTCCATGCACGGTCTGTGTTTAACATATAATGTTCTCAGGGAACCATTCTGAGTTTGTGTATACTAAACGGACGTGTTTCGTGCCTTGAAAAGTGGACGCTCAATGTCCCGGTTGAGGTTTAAGTTTTGGTTTTTTTGGCTAAAAATACAATAGTTACCCCCTTTTTCTTTGATTTATTCAACACGACGTGAATGCAACGAGTCTTTTACTTATATAGAGGTTCTGAGTGTAGGGATCTAGGTTTGCTTTAAACCCTAGATCCACGTCCCAAAGCTGGATCCTGTCTGCTTTGCAGATAGCTGGTGAGGGAAGCTATATTTATGGGATCTCTTTGCGAGAGACCCGTTGCCACGTCGGGCTAAAATCATGAAAAAGGAAAAAAACTATGGTATTTGTCATTTACCATTACTTATTCGGACTATAGTGGATTTAATTTTCCCAGAAGAGTTCCTTGTTCCATGCACGGTCTGTGTTTAACATATAATGTTCTCAGGGAACCATTCTGAGTTTGTGTATATATATATATGTATGTATGTATGTATGTATGTATGTATGGGATTGAACTCAGAATGGTCCACTGAGGCTCTTTCATGATACACTCAGACCGTGCATGGAATAACGAACTCTTCTTTGAAAATCAAATCCAACATAGTCCGAATAAGTAATGGTAAATGACAAACGCCATAGTTTTTTCTTTTTCATGATGTTAGCCCGACGTGGGCAACGGGTCACTCGCAAAGAGGCCCCAAAAATATAGCTTCCCTCACCTGCTATCTGCAAAGCAAATAGGATCCAGCTTTGTTCCATGCACGATCTGTGTGTATCATGAAAGAGTCTCAGGGGACTATTCTGAGTTCAATCCCATCATGAAACGGACATGTTATGTGCCTTGAAAAGTGGACGCTCAATTTTGTCAGTTGAGGTTTAAGTTTTGGTTTCTGGCTAAAAATACAATAGTTACCGCCTTTTCCTTGAGGTATTCAATCCGACGCGAATGCAACGAGTCTTTTGCTTATATTGAGGTTCTGGATATAATACGTGTAGCCGTAACCCCTAGATCCTGTCCCAAAGCTGGATCCTATCTTGTTTCGCAGGTAGCTGGTGAGGGAAGCTATATTTTTGGGGCCTCTCTGCGAGTGACCCGTTTCTCACGTCGGGCTAACATCATGAAAAAGAGAAAACTATAGTGTGTGTCATTTACCATTACTTATTCTCGATTTGATTGTCCCAGAAGAGTTCCTTATTCCATGCACGGTCTGTGTGTATTATATATATATATATAAATTTTAAACTAAACATCCTTGCGTTAATATAATAAATGGCAAATGAAAATGACTCCAGATGACGTCTCGGCTCTGTTTTTTCGGTTGTGCTTTTCCTACTTCATGCCCTAAGACAATCGTTTAAATGGAGACACATTTCGGTTCAGAACTTCGAGCCTTTGCCAACGGCGAAATTTTTAAATTCTGCCTTCGTCAAACTCGACCCTGAAGAGGCCATTAAAGTGAACAGAAAACCGCGCTCATAATTGAATGGAGGACTCGAAGACTTCATCGGACGAGAGGAAGCAAGAGTGAAGTTAGAAGAAGAAGAAGAAGAAGAAGAAACTAAAGCAAATGCAAACTGATGCTGTATTTTAGGTCACCTTAACAGCCATAAAACGCATAATCTATGTTCCCTTGATAAATACGTCAATTTGGCTTTTGGGGGTAGAAATTTCTTGATATTGTGATTGTTTTTGCACGCATATTCGAAAGTCGTTGTTCTCTTGATATATTTTTTGGCTATTTGGGCAAAACCATGACTACCCATCAGCGTGTTTTTCTCCCCTTTTTGTAAGACTCCATTTAAGTCTGGTGAGAACACTTTTGAAATACAATAAGATTAATTCTAATTTAGTGTTTCATTTAAGTCGTCTTATCAGGAAATTACAAACCTATCAAAACCGCATCGCACACACACACACACACACACACACACACACACACAACCCCCATAACCTGAATAAAGCTTTTCTAATACCAAAGAGAATTAAGAAATTTAATCCAAAACCATTTTTCCTTTTGGTCTGAAGTGGAAGAATTCATTATCTTTCTTTGGGGATTTATTTATTATACATTTCATTTATGAAGCCAATTCCTTCAGTAATTAATACTGAAATTAATACCAACGGTTCCTTTCGGTACAAATATTTCATAGTGAACACGATGCATTTTCAAGATTATTTAGAAAATGAAAACTTGAGTTTCACAAGGACTACTATTATATACAGGGTGTCCCAGAATTAACTATCTATTTCAATGAAATCGGACAAATTTTTTAAAAACACACTTTTATTTATGTTTATCATGTTTAATATGTGTTAAAAATGTATAAATTTCTAAATTTTTTCATAATTTTATTTTCATAATTTTTTCATTATCTGGTCCAATGAAAGACCGTCTGAAGTCATAGAATGGCAAAGAGACTCTCCAAAAGTTAACGTGTGGCTTGGAATGACCAAATCCAAAATTTATGGTGCTCCATCTTGTTGAAACACAACATTATCAAGAATGCCATCATCAAGAAGCTGTGGTTCGAGAAACTGCTGAAGCATATCAAGGTAGACGGTACCTGTTACAGTTGCTTCCGCAAAGAAGAATGGGCCATAAATTTTGGATTTGGTCATTCCAAGCCACACGTTAACTTTTGGAGAGTCTCTTTGCCATTCTATGACTTCAGACGGTCTTTCATTGGACCAGATAATGAAAAAATTACGAAAATAAAATTATGAAAAAAATTTAGAAATTTATACATTTTTAACACATATTAAACATGATAAACATAAATAAAAGTGTTTTTAAAAAATTTGTCCGATTTCATTGAAATAGATAGTTAATTCTGGGACACCCTGTATATATATATATACACGCAATGCTTTTTTTGTAAAAAAAGAGGTGCCTGTACTCATATCTTGATAAATTGTAAAATTCTTCTTCCGCCCTTCCCTTCTTCCTGCGTCCCCTCCCCATTCTCTATTGAATTTATTGTGAACTTTTAATAACAATGTTGATAATAAAAATCAAAAATACATAATAAAAATCAGAATGTTTAACATTTCTAGACGCCGTTTATTACTTTATTGTTCCCGCCAAATGAGTCAGTCGAGATGGGGACGTTAATTTATTTGAGCGGACGTGTGTCAACGTCGCTCTGAAAAAAAGGTGCCGGTGCGCGATACCGGCACGTACCGTCACAAAAAAGCACTGTGTGTGTATATATATATATACACACAGTATTTATATATGAAAATAAATTTAAGCGAACTGAAATAAAATTTAAAACGAAATAAGAAAATAAAAGCAATTACTATGATAAATAAAAATGTTCCCCCCTTCAAACAAAATCGAAATGAACAACCCCCAAAAAATTATTTGCATACAAGATATATATATATATATATATATATATATATATATATATAAAATAAATAAATAAATATATATATATATATATATATATATATATATATATATATATATATATATATATTTATTTATTTATTTATATATATATATATATATATATATAGAGAGAGAGAGAGAGAGAGAGAGTTGTAGCAAATATTTGATGAATGGATGTTATCCAAGTTCGGTGATTTTAAGCAGAATTATTCAATAGATTTAATTTAAATATCCATGTAGTGAGAGAAGATGTGACTAGGTTAGGTGAAACCTGGTTAGGTTAGGTTAGTCATCTTCAAAAGTCCTGCCTCAAAAATAACTATACAATCGAACATTTTCAGTCAAATGAGGAAATGTTTATGATTCTTATAAATTCTTATGTGGAGTACACCAAAGATCTTTACTATCACCCCTACTATTTAATGCTTATGTTTATGGTCAGATACTTTGGAAACAATGACCTCGTATTCGTAGAGGGACGTTTTAATTTACAAGGCTATATGGTATATAACACTATATATCCATCACAGATAAAAACTTCCGGCCTTTGCTTCGGAATGCAATACTTCACCTGGAGGACATCATGTTTAAAATGGACGGTGCCACATATCCATACTGTTGTTATATATATATATATATATATATATATATATATATATATATATATATTAATGGGGGCTGGTCGAACTAAATTTTACTCCGACCAACGACCACCTAGGCAGTCCTATTTTCTTGCGAACTGAAAAGGACTCATTATACGAGTTTTTAATTGTTCTATATGAATCATAATCGAAATCTAAATAACCTTTGAAAACTATTCCCCAACTAGAAATTGTTACCATATACAATTAATAATTACCTATAATGTAATCATTAAAAATATCTTGTTTTACCGCAGGAACGGGCCCTGGTCTCGCTTTCTCTGCTCGTGTTTACGACGCGTTTGTCGCTGAGAATGACGCACCCATACTACTTGCATCCTTGAAAGCGACCTCGAATGCCACAAGTAAGACACTTCTTCTTCTTCTTCTTCTTCTTCTTTTTTTCTTCTTCCCTTAGTCACTTCTTTGAAATTTAAATTAGAGCAAGGATGTATACGTAGCAAATTCAAGACGTATTTCGAGGATAGATCTCATTCTATTAAAATCGGATCTATATTTGGTATTATGAATGTTATTGCTTGTCTGTGAACGTACGAAACGTGTTGACATTTTCAAAATGCATCGCTTGAAAGGAAAGTTTGGTAAGTAAAGCATTTGCGAGATTAAATTTCCTTAAATGGGATCTCAAAATGGAATGCCTGCACAATATGGGATTCTTTTCTATTGGTTTATGTGGAAATCCATTTCAATATATATATATATTATATATATAATATATATATATATTATATGCGCTATAGATTTTAAATGGCAGGTTCGAATGATATGGGCTTGATGATTTATTAAGTTATTGATATTCAGCTTATTTTTCGATTAACTTCTTTTGCTTTTGATTTGACTTGTATGTTCACACTATTATTAAGTTGCTCGTAATAAAATTAGTTTTTTTATTGATGGCTGCTCGGTATTTAGTGTTATTACCTGCAGTGTTATTACCTGCGATTTAATCTAAGGTTAAATCGCAATTTTCCAACTTCACCCAAATTCGAAAATTTTTAATTATTCAAATCGTTTTTTTATTTTTCGTCGTATCTCCCAGTCATTGGGGGGACCTGCGGTCCCCAATTACTGGGGGTTCAATTATTTTGTCAATAAAACTATAGAAAAGAACGCACCCATGTAAATCTTGAGCTTCACATGGTGTCAAGATTTGTGAAGCTTAAGATTTTCATTACTATAGTTTCATTGGTACTTTTCCGCTATACTACCACAATTTTAATAAGCCCCAATGACAATCGCCCTTGACGATTGGTTGGTTTAGTCGTGATATTTTCGTTGTTTTGTATATATATATATATATATAGTACATTGAAGACGGAGCTTTCTTTAGAGATTCAAAAGTTCACGGACAGACAGACAGACAGAATCACACACAACATGCTTTTATATAGTGTATATACAGGGTGGGCGGAAAGTAGCTCCCTATTTTGGATTGGTAAAAACATATGTATATTATCCATTTATTTCAGAAGAAATAATATAAAAAGGTAGGCATACATGGTAGGTTTTCTCTAAAATTCAATGTGGGCTCCAACTCTTTCCACCAGCTTCTGGAGCCGCCCAGGAATGGCGTCCACTGACTTTAGCAGGAACTCCGGCGGGATGGAGGACATGACTTCCCGAATTCGGTCCTCCAGTTCTTCCAATGTCCTCGGTTTGGTGCGGTAGACTTCTTCCTTTACCCACCCCCAAAGAAAGAAGTCGCACGGTGTCAAGTCGGGGCTCCTGGCTGGCCATTGATGTGGACCACGACGACCCATCCAACGCCCAGGGAAGTGGGCATCCAGCCACTCACGGACAACAAGAGCGAAGTGCGGAGGGGCGCCATCTTGCATAAATATCAGATCGTCGATGTTCTCCCATGTGCTGACAACCGGCCAGACCTCGTTTCGCAACATAGCAAGGTACCGCTCAGCATTCATGGTGTTGCGCAGAAGGAACGGGCCCACAACCTGATCTGAGGTCATACCACACCACACCGTTACACTGAACCGATTCTGCCGTTTTTCAGCGGTAACCGTGCGACTTCTTTCTTTGGGGGTGGGTAAAGGAAGAAGTCTACCGAACCAAACCGAGGACATTGGAAGAACTGGAGGACCGAATTCGGGAAGTCATGTCCTCCATCCCGCCGGAGTTCCTGCTAAAGTCAGTGGACGCCATTCCTGGGCGGCTCCAAAAGCTGGTGGAAAGAGTTGGAGCCCACATTGAATTTTAGAGAAAACCTACCATGTATGCCTACCTTTTCATATTATTTCTTCTGAAATAAATGGATAATATACGTATTTTTTTAACAATCCAAAATAGGGAGCTACTTTCCGCCCACCCTGTATATATATATAGGTTTCATCTCCATTGATAATGCGCTCCAAAAAGTTTTCACCTTCATTATGATACCGCGCCAAAAGACGAAAGCAGACGTCCATACCTGAATCCATCACTATGAACCAGAAAGCAAACGACAGAGCAGGCAATGGAAGCATCCAACATCTCCCGTTGCAAGGAAGCTCAAAGCGCAGCCGTCAGCAGGTAGTTATGCTAAAACTGTTTTGGGATACACGAGGCCCTATTCTCGAACATTATCTAGAGCGTGGAGCTACAGTAACAGGTGCATCGTATTCTGACATGCTTCAGAATGAGTTAAAGCAAGCAATTCGCACAAAACGGAGAGGGAGATTGTCGGAAGGTGTTATCCTGTTACACAACAATGCGCGCCCTCATACCGCTGCAGAGACCAGAAAATGCCTTGAAGAACTTAAATTTGAAGTTCTCGATCATCCAGCCTACAGTCCAGACCTGGCACCTTCGGATTTTTACCTGTTTGGACCAGTAAAAGACGCTTTGAGAGGTCAACGATTCCAAGGCGATGATGACCTGAAGGAGGCAGTGCATGACTGGCTACGCACACAGCCAAAAACATTCTTTTGTGATGGCATTAGGAAGCTTGTAGATCGCTGGACTAAGTGTATTGAGAAACAGGAGACTATTTTGAGAAGTGACGTGTTTATAATCTATCGGATGTGAAAATAAAATTGTGAAAATAAAAAAGTGCGGATACTTATTGAATTACCCTCGTGTGTGTGTATATATATATATATATATATATATATATATATATATATATATATATATATATATAGTGTGAGTAGGGATAATCTTAAGATAGATTGCAGCGAAACGATTGTGGGAGGGACAAGGGAAAATATTTTGATATCATTTTCTGAAGTAAAGAGGTTAATTAAAGAGTTAAAGACTGGTTCTGCGTCAGGGGTAGATGACTTATCGAATGAGCACTTAAAATATGCAAATGACGTAGTATGTCTGCATATATCATTGCTCCTATCAGCCATGCTTGCTCATAGCTATATCCCTGCAGAGTTCATGAGGGTATATATCTTGCCCCTGGTCAAAAATAAGTACGGAGACATTCTGTCCAGCAATAATTACAGGCCTATTGCTGTCGCTTCCTGCTTCTCGAAACTACTAGAAAAACTCTTGTTACTCCGATTAAATGATTTCCTATGGACATCTCCTAATCAGTTTGGCTTTAAAAGGTCCCACTCAACTGACCTGTGTATCTATGTACTTAAAGAAACAATATCTAAATACATTGACAGTAATTCAACCATTTATAGCTGTTTCCTGTTTAATGTGTATATCGACGGATTAATTGCTTCACTTAATGAGGCAACTGTGGGATGTTGTATAGATAACGCAAGGATAAATAACTTAGTTTATGCCGATGATATGGTGTTAATAAGTCCTTCTGTTAAAGGTCTGGATCGGCTACTAAATGTCTGCGAAGTGTATTCGCAGAAACATGATATTCTTTTTAATGTTACAAAAACTAAGGTTATGCAGTTTCATCCGAAAAGCTGTAATCAGCCAGCTGATATAAGGTTTAAAATGAATGGTGAAGTAATTGAGGAAGTACAAGAGTTTAAGTATTTGGGTCAAACTATTACCAGCTCCTTGAGTGATGACTCGGATATAAGAAAACAATCTCGAAGCCTGTGTGCTAAAGCGAATATGACCATAAGGAACTTTCGTTTCTGTACAAGTGAAGCTAAAGACACACTCTTTCGTACTTTCTGCAGTAATATATGCGGTCAGCAACTCTGGGTGAATTATAAAAAAGGTTCTGGCAGAACCCTAAATTTCCTGTACAACAGGTCTTTTAGACTCTTACGTAAATTACCCCCGAGATGCTCAGCTTCGCAAATGTTTGCTACCCGCAATGTCCCGAGCTTCCCGGAGGTAACAAGACATGCTCAACACAGTCTAATGCAAAGAATTAAAAAATCAACCAACCCGATCATCCAAGCTATCCATTAGTCCTGCCATTTATCCTCTAAGCTATGGACTTTTTGGTACGAAAACGTCTGTCTGTAGCTCCACTTAACTTCGACAGTGCAGTATTATTTTTAATCAATTGTATATATTTCTATCCTTAGTGTATGAACTGTCATTGTATTAATAATATTTGTCATATGGACTATAGTCTACCAATAAACCTTTTCATTTTCATTTTCATTTTCATTCATTTTCATATATATATATATATATATATATATATATATATATATAGGCAATGTATATTTTTGCCATGTGTGTGTGTGTATATATATATATATATACACAGGGTGTTTCAGGAGGAAAGGTCAATACTTCGGGAGGTGATAGTATCGGTCATTGTGAGAAAAAAAGTTCATATGAACATGTGTCTAATTCTGAATGGTTACGGAGATAGAGCTGTTTGAATTTGATGCGCGCGCAGCTCTTCCTCCCCCTTCCCTCCCCTCTAACCTTGAACCATGTAAGCTGTAATGTAAGCATGTAACATAAGCCAATCGACAGCTGACTGTTGTGAGTGACATTGTTTGGTGTTTGAAGCAGTATTAAGAATGCCACACACCTTCACACAAGCCGAATATGTAGATGTGGTGTATGTCTACGGTTTTTGCGATGGAAGTGCAACAGCTGCTACTGCAGAATACCGTCGACGGTTTCCGAACAGCAGAATTCCGGATCGAAGAGTGTTTACCAGGGTTAACAACACATTGCGTGAGATTGGTACACTTCCCAGCGCTCATGTTTCATCTGAACTTGAAGGTCAACAAGATGTGGATGAAGTGGAAAACATTCTTCAATTGGTAGAGTGGTGTCCTACTACTAGCTCACGAAGAATTTCTACACGTCTCGGTGTACCACACACAAGAGTATGGCGAACATTATGTGAGGAAGGCTTGCATCTATATCATGTACAGCGTGTACACCTTCAACCAGAAGACGCTGCCATGCAACTGGAATTTTGTTATTGGGTAAATGCTAATCGCCGATTGCTTCGATTAATACTGTTCACCGATGAAGCTACTTTCACCCGTGACGGTATCAACAACACTCGTAACTCTCATCGGTGGTCAGACGAAAATCCAAATGCCACTGTGGAAACAAATTTTCAACATCGCTTCTCTGCCAATGTGTGGTGCGGTATCATCGATGATCAGTTGATTGGCCCTGTTACTTTAGAAAATCGTCTTACAGGACAAAATCACATAGAATTTCTGCAAAATGAATTGCCAGGACTATTGGAGGATGTTTCTTTGGCTACACGCGCTGGTATGTACTTTCAGCATGACGGAGCTCCTCCACCTTCTACCCGTCTGGTGATGCAATACCTAAATCAAACTTTCCCTGGTCGATGGATCGGCCGCGGTGGTCTCATTCAATGGCCACCAAGGTCTCCAGACTTCTCTCCGTTAGATTACACAGCTCAACAAAAAAAATTTTTGTTTCGTTGCCAAGGAAATTCGTACGAATTTAGGGTATTTTGGGGTTGCTGAATTCCAAAATGAAAGTAGTTTTTCCGATTTGGCTCTAGTTCTTGAGATAATGAATACCCTCAATTAATAGGAAACGTAACCATAAGGCGTGCATATGGGAAACTACCGGAACATTCTAGATGGTGAGACACGCGAATATTCTTAGTGTTTACTCCGCGATCATTCTAGAATATTCTTAGTGTTTACTCCGCGATCATTCTAGAATATTCCCCCTCCGTATATAAGTCATCAGCCACCCAACCAGTAGTTTGGTTGACCTTTGGTTGACCTTTGGTTGACAGGGAAAAAATCATCCTCCCACCACTTCATATCAAGCTGGGACTAATGAAACAATTTGTTAAGGCCTTGGACAAAGATGGCGATTGCTTCAAATACATTTGTAGATCTTTCCCTGGACTAAGTATGGAAAAACTAAAAGCTGGAATCTTTGATGGCCCTCAAATCCGTACACTTATCAAGGATTCTAATTTCACAAAATTTATGAATGGTGTTGAAGCTTCTGCCTGGTGCAGTTATGTCTCAGTTGTCAAGAACTTCTTGGGTAACCACAAAGCAGACAATTATGAAGAACTGGTGCAAAACATGCTCACAAACTTTGAAAAGTTGGGTACTAATATGAGCATAAAGGTACACTTTCTCCATAGCCACTTACACAGATTTCCGGATAATCTTGGTGATTTTAGCGAGGAACAAGGGGAGAGGTTTCATCAAGATATCAAGGTGATGGAGGAAAGGTATCAAGGCAGATGGGACAGACACATGATGGCAGACTATTGCTGGAACCTCCAACGTGATTGTCCTGATAACCCACATAAAAGAGAATCGTACAAACAGAGATTTACTATACATTAATTGTAATTATGCGAATCAGCTTACTGTGTTTATCTGTTATTATATCGAATAAAATGCCATTATGTATTTCATGTGTTTACTTTTGTATGATTTGAGACAATTTCAATGCGATTTATAAGTAGGCTCCGCCTGAACATTAAATTTTTTGCATTTTTACGTGGTTCAATGGGGTACCAATTATCTCATAAATTAGAGCCAATCTAGCAAAACCGATGTCATATTCGGAATCAGCACCACAAAGTTACCCCAAAATCACTCTAATATGATTAGCAATAAAATGAGTGTTGACCAGTGTTATTGTTTATGGGGGTGGATAAAAAGTCATGTTTACGAAAGAAAGGTGGATACACGAGACGAATTGCTCGCGCGCATTTTGGATGCTGCTGCCCGCATAAAGGAACGTCAAGATCAACTCAGACGAACAACACGCGATCTTCGCACACGAGTTGCAAAGTGCATTGAGGTTGACGGTGGATTTTCGAAAACGTATTGTAAACTGTAACAAATTTGTCATTTCTGTATCTGATACCATTCAAAATGCCAATGTTTAAACATTAATTGTTAGAAACAGTAATTGGTTTCTCTTTCTTGATTACCATTAACAATGCTTTTGTATTTGTAGATTCAAACAGCTCTATCTCCGTAACCATTCAGAATTAGACACATGTTCATATGAACTTTTTTTCTCACAATGACCAATACTATCACCTCCCGAAGTATGACTTTTCCTGACCTTAACACCACTGTGTGTGTGTGTGTGTGTGTGTGTGTGTGTGTGTGTGTGTGTGTGTTACAGTAAGACTGTGAAGCTAGTGATTTTATAAGATTGACGAAAAGTGGATAACAACCTACCCTAACCTAAAATTACCTAGTAAACTTTTATATGTCTGTCGATCAGTTGTTGTTGTTGTTGTTGTTGTTGGTTAGCCGATCAGCCCAGCCTGATCGAGCAAGCCGGCGGCGGCACTCAGGTAACCGATCGCCCTCTCTGGAATGGACCAGAGGTTCAGTGCACTAGTGATGTTGTGTTGTGTTCTATGTTGTGCTAGAGCGGTACAGTCTGTCATAATGTGTTTAATTGTTTGTGGTGTGCCCTGGCACAGGTGGCAGGTGTCGTCTGTGGAATCGTGCTAAATTAACTCGATCCGATCCGCTCAGGCTGGTCTCTGACCTGTCAATGGGTGGCGGCTTCACACCTAGGACCGCATTCGGACCGAGTCGTGTCAGTGCTTTGTGGGTTAGGTGTGTGTGTGTATGTGTTTTCTGTACTGTGTGATGTCTGTGGGGCGTGGAATGGAATGGAGTATTTGGTTATAATGTCTCTCTGGTGTTACCTTAATGGTGCGAGGTGTTGGTGCATGATTGTACATGTAGTGGCGAGGGTGTTGTGAGTTAGTTGTCGCTGCTGCCATGAATTGTGTTCCCCTCACGTTTAAATGTTCCCTAATTTTCAGTATTTTTGTTTCTGTGTGCAGGTGTTCTATTGGTGTTTTTGAGTACATCCTGTAATGATACGAAGTGCATTGTTTTGTATTGTCTGTAAGGTGTTTATGTGTGTGTTTGAGATAATGGGTGCCCAGCATGGGCTAGCATAGTCCATAACTGAGCGAATATATTGTTTGTATATGAGTGATGTTGTTTCCTGCTGGTGTCCAAAGTTTCTGCCTGTTAGTACCCTAAGCGTGTTAAGTCTTGACGTACATTTGTTTTTAATGTCCTGAATGTGGTTTGCAAAAGATAGTGATGTGTTGTATGTGACACCAAGTATTTTGGTTCTGTGAGTGTGTGGAATGTTGGTGTTGTTTAGTCTAAGCTGTGGAGTTATCTAGTGTCCTTTTGCTTGCTTGTTAGCAAGGTGATGGTTGATTTTGGGCGCTACTTTCATTATATTGTGTGTGAGCCAGTCTTGTATACTGTTTATGTATGTTTGTAGGTTATTTGTAGAGGTGTCGATGTTGTTGTGGGTGGATGTTAGAGTGATATCATCTGCATATGGTGATAAGGTAAGCTTGTTATCTATGGGCGTTGGAATGTCATGCATGTATAAGTTGAACAGTGTTGGTGAGAGAACAGAGCCTTGAGGGACCCCGTTCAGAAAAAGCTTCTTTTTGGATGACTTGCCATTAAATGTGACATGTGAGTATCTTCCTGAAAGATAGTTGCTCAGCCAGCCACCTTTTGGTGTTATTGTGCATGTTTGTGTTGAGTACTTTGTTTATGAGAGGGAAGCGTGGGATAGCATCAAATGCTTTACTAATGTTTATTATTGCTAATAGTTTACGTTGAGCTAGTCGTCTGGAGTTGATGCAATCCATGATGTGCTGCGTGAGGTTAGTGAGTAATGTCGTGGTTGAGTGGTGAGGTCTGAATCCATGTTGAGTAGGCGATAATGGTATGTGTGGGTTGGTGATTTGTAAGATTAGTCTTTCTGTTACTTTGGAAGGTGTGCAT
Source organism: Bathynomus jamesi (assembly GCA_023014485.1). Lineage (NCBI taxonomy): Eukaryota > Metazoa > Arthropoda > Malacostraca > Isopoda > Cirolanidae > Bathynomus > Bathynomus jamesi. The sequence continues at coordinate 389,142 of JAJOZX010004275.1, forward strand.
AGTAAAGTAATGGGTCTATAGGAAGCTGGTTCTGTTGGATTTTTGTTTGGTTTGAGTAGTGTAATAATTTTACTTTGTTTCCATATGTTAGGAATAATACAGTGTTGTTATGAATATGTGATGATGTTTGTGAGAGCTAGTATTTCCTTGGGCCCAAGTGTTTAAGGTGTATGTTAGATATGTTGTCTGGTCTAGTAGCCTTCGAATTCTTAATGTTTTTGATGATCTTGGTGGTCTGGTCTGTATTGAAGGGTGTAATAGTCGTGTCGAGTCTGTAGGTTTTCTTGTGTCTGGCTGTTTGTCTGTCTGCGTGTTTCTGGTTGTTGTCTCTGTTTAAGTGACTTATCTTTGCGTAATGATTAACTAGAATGTTAGCTTGTTGTGTATATGTTGGAATATTATTTTGGCTGCGACAGATAGCCGCGTGTGAGGCGTGAATGCCGCTGTTAGAGTGGGTAATGCTGTTTATAGTCTTGTATAGCCTGGATGTATCTGTGGAGTGGTTTAGTGTTGTTATGAATTCCCTAAGTGTTTCTGTTTGTTTTTCTTTAAGTTTGTTGTTTATTTCTGTGTTGAGCTGTTGTATCTGCTGTTTTATGGCTTCTGTGTGTGGTGTTTGTGTGTTATGTTTGTCTGTCGATCAGTAGTCGGACGTTGTGAACAATATGTTGAAGTTGAAGGAAAACACTTTGAGCATCTAAAATAAACAATTATTGTTGCTTTTCTTATTCTTGCTGTATTTGAAATAAAATTATTAAATATCGCATAATTTTTGTTAAGATATTATTTGCATATAAAAGTTTACTCGGTAATTTTAGAATAGCCTCTGTGTGTGTGTGTGGTGTGTGTGTGTGTGTGTGTGTATGTGTGTGTGTATATATATATATATATATATATATATATATATATATATAAAGGGTGATCCAGAGAAATGGGACCCAAAAGAAACCCCTGCAACTCTTAAAGTATAAGTCCTTTTATAAAATCATACGCATCATTCGAAAGAGGATAGTTACAAGTTTGTACAGGATTGTATAGGTTTTGACAATACAAGACAAGATAAGATACAAAACAAAATAAATGTGTTAATTAAAACTAATCCTTCAAGATGACTGCATGGACTGTGGAACAGCTGCGTTTCATAACTGAGCAATATTATGAGCATGGAAGAAGTGTAGTTTCAGCTCTTAGAAGGTGATTTTGACATCTGAAAATTTGTCTTGAAAGATCTTTGAGCTGAAACTACACTTCTTCCATGCTCATAATATTGCTCAGTTATGAAACGCAGCTGTTCCACAGTCCATGCAGTCATCTTGAAGGGTTAGTTTTAACTAACACGTTTATTTTGTTTTTTATCTTATCTTGTCTTGTATTGTCAAAACCTATACAATCCTGTACAAACTTGTAACTATCCTCTTTCGAATGATGCGTATGATTTTATAAAAGGACTTATACTTTAAGAGTTACAGGGGTTTCTTTTGGGTCCCATTTCTCTGGATCACCCTATATATATACACCGGTGTCCCATTCGAAATGAAACAACTTTGAAACCTTATAATTTTTTATTGTAAATAGTCAATGTCATAAAGTTTCATATGATATATGTGAATTATAACATTTAGATATATTAGATACATTAGATACATTGTGCAGTATAATGTTTCCTTTTGTTAAGATCTTCACATGTTATATGCTGAACAATTTGAAGCTTATAAGTTATATGGATAGAGCTGCAGCCGCTTGCGCACGACTCTATGCACAGTTGAACGAGGAATCTGCAGTTCGACACTGGCACGACGGAGGGACTTTCTCGGACTACGACCAAAGGCGCCGCGTATTCGTTCAACATCTTCTCCCGATCTTGTTCGCCCTCTAGAGTGTTCCTTTAGAACACTGCCAGTCTCCTCAAATTTCTTGGTCCATGCATATAGGTCTCTTCTGGTGGGTGGTTCCTTGTGAAAGGTTGTACGGAATCGCCGTTGCACCAGAGTAGGGGACTTCAACTCAGCCATCCATAACACACATTTCGCTTTTTCTTGTGGGGCAAACATAATTCAATCTGAAACAAACAAAAAACATTATAACAAAAACTTATGCATATGTTGTAGTAACTGGCAAAGTTTCAATATTCTCACATTACTATTTTAAAAATTACAGAGTTTCAAAGTTGTTTCATTTCAAATGGGACATCCGGTATATGGATGGACAAAAATCGCGATCTGGTCGTTTAGAAGTGAACAAGAATGAGAAATGAAGAATGTGTTCCAAAGAATATTTACGACAGAATTCACGCAAATTTGCCAAATAAAAGCATCTAGGCCTAAGTTAATTACCTTCGGCCTAGCCTAGGATATGTGGTATGTAAACAAACTTCATAATGACGTAGGCTATCAAACCTTCAACATGGCAGATACAATTTTTTTTACAATCGAGGAGCGTCTTGTGTGAGTGTTTGGGTTCACGAAAAAGAACGTACTGGTAAACCTTATAATGATAAAAGAGAAGACTTTGCAAGTGTTTTAACCCTTAAATCCTACCCGGGTACTGGTGTACCCCATTACCCGGGTATTGCTAGCGTAACTTTTATAATAGGTAGGGATTAAGGGTTAATAAAGCAGCTTCGGCTGAGGCAAATTTACCTAAACTTGAGAAAAAAACATTCACAACCGAATCTGTTTTTGACGCCAAACGATGTGGGAGACCCCCGAAATATACGGACGTTAGTACTCGTTTAGAGGAGTCACTTCTTCAATCACCTAAGAAATCAACTAAGAAACGATCTGCTGATTTTAATATTCCAAGGACTTCCATGCGACGTCTGATGAAGAAAGAAGGCTACCATAAGTATAGGCCCGTATTTATCAATGACTTATCTGATGATATGAATGTACGGCGGCATTCATGTCAAATTTCATTGTATAAATTTCCAACCTTAGTTTCTCGTCGAAACATTATGTTCACTGACGAATGTGCCGTATATCTTAACACGAGGTATTGGAATGTTTATTTCTGGGCGAAAGAAAATCCTATTTCTTTGAAAAAAATAGCACAACACACTCCCCATGTTATGATGTGGGCTGGTGTAACCTGTGAACTGATTGTTGGTCCTTATTTTCTCGATGCGAGTGTGACTGATCAAAGTTATCTGGAGATGTCTTATTGGTTAATTCTCGAACTTGAGAAAGTGGGCCTTGTAAACAGTGTTATTTTACAACAAGACGGTGCACCAGCCCATTATGCCATTAACGTGCGTAATTTCCTCAAATCAACCAATGTCCAATGTGGATTGGGCGTGGAGGATCTCTCAACTGGCCTCCCAGAATTCCCGACCTCATAACTTGTGATAACTGGTTATGGTCTTTTGTGAGGAACAGACTTAGCCACACCCACATACACTCTGATGAAAAGTTAAAAATTTAAATTCTTCGCATATTCTCAGCCTACTCCTGAAATGCTTCGAAAAGCTTCACGGCGCACTTGGCGTCGAATACAATTATGCACTGTTCATGACGATATCCATAGAAACCAATTGGACGTACACGCAGCAAGATATCTTTTTATTCAATTTCAATTTCATTTGTAATATTTTTGTTTCTTGTTTTTGGTTTTAAATAAAGTGTTTCAAAAGTTAAAGCTCACGTTTATCAACCATTCTATTCGATCCGATCGCGACTTTTGGCCACCCCTGTATTTCTCTCTCTCTCTCTCTCTCTCTCTCTCTCTCTCTCTCTCTCTCTCTCTCTCTCTCTCTCTCTATATATATATATATATATATATATATATATATATATATATATACACACACCTCATTAATTTCACTGAGATTCCGTGTGTTGGTTTCTCTTCACACTAAGATCAAGTTGGTGGCCCCGCCTCTAGGCCTCTTTGAGAATGTAAACATTTACAACCCTCATCCCTTAAGAATTAACGACTTGCCCAATGGCCAAGAGCAGTTCCCCCATCACGACTTCTCAAAGGGGGTTTAAAACCTGAATTCCGTATTCAAATGGCGTGTCTTTAATATTTTGTGCGGATCATAAACAGAAAATTTAATTGGTGTATCGCGCACTTCATCCTTGTCTCCTGCCGATCATCTCGGATCCTAAAAGCGGTCCCCTGGCCCTTAAAAGAGCAACTTAAATGCATTTCAGAGTCGGGGTCGGTTTTGTACGCCATCGTAGAAGGGACCCGGGACGGAACTTTCGAGCTGGATTCTAACAGCGGAAAACTCACCCTGAAATTACCTCTCGATTACGAGACGCAAAACATGGTAAGGAATCTCTCTCTCTCTCTCTCTCTCTCTCTCTCTCTCTCTCTCTCTCTCTCTCTCTCTCTCTTGCATAGAGGCAAGCTGAATAAAATCGTCTGGCATTAGCGTGTGTGTGTGTGTGTGTGTAGAAAGCTGGGCATAAGTAAGGTGGAGTTAAGATTTGGTTAGGTTAGGTTAGGCTAAGTTAGCGAGTACCTCACTTTTTAACGACTTAACAGAATACAATTATCAACGCTTCCGAAACACTTATCACGCCTTTCCTTGCTCGATGGTGCTAAGGTTAGGTTAGGTTAAACTAAGATCAGTTAATAAGATTTTAAATATATGGATTTAAAAAAAGTCGGTATCTCACTCATATAGAGATGCGCATATATATATATATATATATATATAGAGAGAGAGAGAGAGAGAGAGAGAGAGAAGGCAATTTAGATACTATTTATTTGAAGTCATTCCTCGTAAGTTTGAGCTAAAAGACGTCTATTTCATATTTCTGTTATTAGTTTAAAGATATATGTTCAATAATATATACAAAAAACAGCATGATTATTTATTAACATTTATTTGGAATGAATTCAATTGCATCAAAACTTTAAATGATCGATGAATTATTTGGGTTGACCCTGTTTATCCATTCGGCCATTGAAGAAAATTTTCTTGCTCATTTATCTTTTTCCTTTTACCGTCTTAAATGCACTGAATCCTGTACAAACATACTTTAATTGTAGACTACATAAAAAACGAGGCTACTGTAAATCAACGCCAACCGCACCTGATTCAGAGAACAACAGATCGTTTTCTCTGTTCACGACACGAAACAGGAACTGTTCTCGAGCAGGTTTTATTTCTCAGCCATTCACGATTGTCACCGAAAGCTGGTATTACTTTATTATCCTAATGATTCAAATTGATCTTGTGAAAGATTTATCGCTTTCCAGAATGGGAGAAATATTTCCCTTAGATGCCCCTAAACAACTCCAGTACCCCCGAATGAAGTCGTCTCCTTGTTTGGCAAAGAAGAAAGTTTCCTGAATGTGTGCCAAAGGCCCTTTTGAAACGTGACTTTGCTCGTAGACAAACTAAGATGATAATACATGTAAAAATATTTATAAACAAGCAATAAAAATAAGTAATGGAGTCTTATATTCTCTGAGCTCTCAATGGACATCATTTTCACATAATAACTTTACAGAAATGTAACATTTATCATTCTTGTAATGCGTAACAACAAGTAATCTCTCATCCCTGATAAAAAGTAGACAAAAGGAAACTCATTATCCTGCTCCAAAGTGCTAATTTTTAGCGTTAATTAACAAACATTAGTATGAAATTCATAAATTCTTTTGTACTGTTTTCGAGGAAGAAATTTTAATTAATATAATTAATTTTAGTGGGAATTAATAGTGTAAAAGAGGATCAAGTTTATCTACGTACTTTCCAAGTCCTCGTCACTTTCATTCATCTATTCAGTTTCATTCATTCCACAAAATTAAAATGACGATAAAAATTTAAGCAAATTACTTTTATCGGAAAATATTGTGACTTTATCGTACATAAAATAAGAGATATTTAAAAAAAAGTCTGAAATTGTAACCTTTTTGTTTAGTTTGATTTATTTTGGTGAAGTCACTGTTCCTAATTTTAATATATTAACCCATTAGTGCCCAGCGTCGCTTTACTGATTTTGTTCTGGCTAACGCCAGACCATTTTATTCAGTTTCGGAAAAGACCTCTGGCCACTAATGGATTAATGTATAAGTGAATTATAAATATTATTTTAAATGACAAGATCCATAACCATTAACAATCCTTCCGAGTACTTTCAAAGTTAGTTAAACCAAGTTATATTAAGCAAAGACTTAATATAATAATGGAAATGAAATGAAACACCATTGGAAAATGCCTATATTGGCCTTGTCTTATGAGGTTTTCCATAGAGCATTCATCGACACTATTTGCATTTACAGAAGGTTGACAAAAGTAAATAGACCCTACGATGATTATTCTCAAGAACAAAAGCTCATCAGTGGAATGCCGGAACGTGTGTCAGCTTTGCATAATGCAAAGGGAAAAGCAACATGATTCTAAATATATTGAATAAGTAAATCTATTGTCATTTAGTGAATTTTATTATCAAATCAAAAACTATAGAAACACCGAAGGTGTCTATTTACTTTTTCCAACCCTCTGTATAAATCGCTCATTATAGAAAGTGAGTCAGTTTAAAATAACCTCGTCAATATGACATGGACGGTCGTCCTCGCTCGGAGACAAGCTATGCTAAGCCTTACTTTTAATTAATGACCAGAAATTTGATTCTGAATACGACAAATTACTTAGTATGGAAGTAAAGTGAAATTTGAGGTATGTATTCAGTCTGTTGTATAAAACGTGTTTATAATTCAATTTCCTACATTTAAAATTAATCAGTTTTCGTTTTGATATCAAACTGGGTTGTTATTAATTAAGAATCGAAAGTGACTTTGGAGAATATCGTCCGTAACCTTATTTTGTGGTTTACATTAAACATAATTAATATACTTCATATAAATTGAATGTTTTCATAAATTTAATCAGAGTTACGTAGAAAATGTTTCGAATATTTTCGTAACTCAGTATAAGACTGTTTTTGTTACTTCGTACAAAACAACGATGTCAGTTGAAGAACGAAAACCTGCGACAGAAAACTATTTTAAAGCCGAGATGTTTCGACACTCCGTACTAGTACCTCGGGTGAACCTCTGAAGTAAAGTCTAATTTTAATCCTTTTACTCAAAAAAAGTAGTTATATCTACCTCAGCAAACGCGATGAAGTCTAACTCTCAAGATACTGCAAGTCCAAATTTTACCTACACTGTAAAATAAACTATAATTTTCCATTTAAAAGTGCATTTGTAATTAAATAGAATTTTAACATAGTAATTTCAGTCAGTTGCTATTGGCATTACTGATATAAAACAAAACTGCAGAACTTTCCTGTTCATATTTGACTGCCTGTTTGTGTTTTCGATGTTGTGTAGTGTCAAGAATGAAAACTACTGTTTGTTGGTGTATAGATAAATTACAATCATACCAAGGAATTTAGTCACTCCCACCCTATTTTCATCTTTCTAAAAAAAATTCGTGTCCGATTTTACGTTGATATTTGAAAATAATATCAATATTGATGTTTTTAAAAAATAAATTACAGATTTGTTAATTCTGAATTGGACGGTTGAAAGCAGGAAAGTCAGAACTATTAAAAATATTAAAAATATTGTTTTTTCTTAGTAGATGATCTATCTACGTAGATCCATTTATAACGCCTTCAATGAGAGAGTAGTTATGCCTGAGGCGATGCTGAGACGTAATAACTGCTCTATCCACATAATATCACCTTCGAGAAAACAAGAATTTTAATATTTCTGCGAATATTACTCCGGCTTTCGAGCGTTCACTAATAAGAAATATCAAGGAACGTACATTTCCCCGCCGTGTGATTTTTGTCAGTTTAAATAAATATTAAAATAGTGTGATAAAAATTCTTTTTAAAGATTATTAATTAAGGTTTTAATGAAAAAGAAACCTGGATAAGCGCGTTTACATCGGTTATTGTGATGTAATTAGTTTCTTGCTGCAGAAAAACAAGGTGGACTGTAATTTTTAAATGTTCCGGAAACTAAAGCTGAGGTCAAATTTAATTTTACAGTGTCACCATGGCGATTTAACAATGTAACTACCTGAGTAGGCGAATTAATTACATTTTTATACGTACAGAAAACTTAAATGTACCATTATATCATTAATCAATACATCAACAAAAGGTATAATCTCCCACTTAGAACTAATATATCTACAGAAGGTTGACAAAAATCAATAGACACTTTCAGTTTTTCCGTTTTTTGATTTGATAATAAAAGTCAATAAATAATAACAGATGTATTGAATCAATATATTTACAATCGTGTTACTTTCCACTTTGCGTTACATGAAACTGACACACGTTCATGCATTCCGTTGATGAGCTTTGCCATTTGTTCTTGAGAACAATCATCGTGGTGTCTATTTACTTCTGTCAACCCTCTATATATCTGTAGATAGAGAGAGAGAGAGAGAGAGAGAGAGAGAGAGAGAGAGAGAGAGAGAGAGAGAGAGAGAGAGAATATGTGTGTGTGTGTGTATGTGTGTGCTATTTATATACCATTTCGTTTCCTCTTAATGAACGTAAGCTACACGACCATGAAGTCCCCCATCGAATTACTTCAATAAGTTCCGGCCTGTCTTTGAACATATCGTAATAACAAGAGCGAATTCTTATTTCAAAACGACTTTTAATTTCTTACGCTTTTTATACGTTGTTGTTGTCACATAACTGCAAACTTACCTAAAAGGATCGCGTTGCTGTCAATTGCACACACCAAAACTTTGTATTTTATTAACTACGCTTTTGTGTGTGTATATATATATTATATATATATATATATAATATATATATATATATATATATATATATATATATATATATATATATTAAATCTAAAATTATAATGTGTGTCTATATGTATATATACTAAAGCTATTTCTTATTCAATTTTTTCTAAGTACGAACTGGCAGTGAGTGCCACGCTTGGCACCGAAAGAGCTTTCGGGAGAGTGGTTGTCCACGTGCAGGATGTCAACGATCATTCTCCCATATTCGCTCGACCCTCGTACGAAACTCAAATAACGGAAGAGGATGACAGATACCTTCCCAAGAAAATATTACAGGTGACTGTAGATAGATAAATAGATAGATAGATAGATAGATAGATAGAAAGTTTGGCATTCAGGATGTCCATAGGGAAACTAATCTCTTCTTTTTTTGAGGTTTGTGAGTTCAAAAGATAAATAAGTTAAGAACTCGCTTAAAATTTATTTGAAAATGCTTTCAGTATTCTTTGTTACCATCATCAAGGCTATAAACACGATTAATGAATACCACAGTTACAAAATTACACTTAAAATGTTACACAACTCACCAATAAGTGATTAAACATATAATTAAACATGTAATTAAGCATATAATTACAATAAACCCATGACAAATTAAAATTTTGAACATAAATTAAGCATAGTTAATCATGTTTAAAACGGTCATGTTTAAAATAAACAGAAATAAACCAAGTAAAAATATCCAAAGTGAATCACAAGAGAGAATATCATCAGATCTGAGTAGTTGGTTGGTTGAAAATTTAGTTGGTTTGGACAACTATCCTCAAATGTTGAGATTGTTGAAGGGAGTATACCCATTCAAATTCGGTTTAGGATTAAAAGTTCTTTTTGTCTCTAAAATGGAAAGATCATGTTTATTGGACTGGGCAATGATGGCGTGTTTGTCCGGTTCGAGTGAATGATTGTGTTTATTGGAATGGTCACGGATACTGAAGTACATATATGATGGAATGCCAATTCTATTTTTAGTGCGATTGTTGAAGCCTTTTTATTCATTGATTTGACGTTGCAGCTGACGAATAGTCATTCCAACATAAAACGATGTACAATCGTCACAAGTGTATTTATAAATGATCGAGGAACGAAGGAGTGAAATTCTATGAAAGGGAAGGAATTAGCCAAACTTACGATTGAGAGTAAAAATGTATATTTAATATCAATTTGTAGGTAATTTTTTTTAATTAAAATTTTTTTTAATACTATACCTTGGTAGAAAAAGTGCTTTTGAGTGTGTTGAAGAATTTTTAATTCAGACAATTGCATCTTGTTCTGCTAATATAGTAAGTATCAAGGGAAAGTCATTACCAACCAAACATCGTTCAAGAAATTCAAGTTCTTTTTCTTATGCAGGAAGGAGAGGCCAAAGGTGAACGCCCTCAAAAATGGTCCCCCCCACTCCCCATAGAAGGTGAAAGAGAAAGCCGAAGTCAAGGTTCAGAGTTGAAGGACATGATAGTCGGAACAGATTTTGTAGGATCGGTTTTAGAGAGAAATATAAGAGAGATTTAAGAGAGGATAATATAATGCTTACACTCGAGGCGTGCAAAACTATCGAATTTTAACCAAAATTCCGTGAAAATGGATTTCTGGTAAACGGATGTTGTGAAATGATTCTCTTCACTTGTAATCTTAATATCAAGAAAAGACATCCATTTTGTTTTCGGAAGTAAATTTAATATTACTACCTTTTAAATTCAAGTAATTTAGAAATTTGTTAATGTGATCATAGGATTTAAACAAAACAAAAAAAAAACAGTCATCAACAAAACGGTGATACAAAACTGGTTTGAATTGTTGGAACAATCTTCCAACCAATTTTTCTCATGAAAAGAGAGAAACAGGATAACCAAAGTAGGACCAAGAAGCCCTCCCACTGCGACACCTGTTCTTTATTAAAAAGGAAAATACATTCTTCAGTAGCAGTTTGAAGTTATTTTCACCTAAATTAAAAGTAATAAACTCATGCGATTTAACCCTTTCAGGACGACTAGTACAAATTGGTAACGTTTCATATAGACACATTCATAACGTAACCCTACAAAAAATTCAGGCCTTAAAAGGTTAAGAATATCATTACATAATTCTACAGTTTCATTAAGTGGGATGTTAGTAAATAATGATATTTGAAGGTTTTCTTTTGTTTAACGATTAGAATAAATTTTATTTCCTGTTAATCACATCATATATATATAGTCGGCTATGCATATAACTGTTAGGTTAGGGTAGGTTAGGTTAGGTAAAGGTATGTAGGTATAATTAAGGTTATACAGGGTGATCGTAAAGTCAAACTATGCAATCATCTAATTATGCAATCATCTTTGGGTTATGTGATTAGCTTTAAGAGAACCCTGTATTATATCCGGTTAGGTTAGAATATTGATTAGATTAAGTTTGTCAGTAGAGGTCCAAAAACTTGTCAAAAATTTTTGCATGTGAGAAAACGGACCTAAAAAATAACGTAACCTTACTTAACCTAACCTAACACACGCTAACCTAACTTAACTTAATCTAACCTAACCTACGCTACCCTAACCTAACTTAATCTAACCTAACCTACGCTAACCTAACCTAACTTAATCTAACCTAACCTACGCTAACCTAACCTAACCTACGCTAACCCAACCTAACCTAACAATCTAACCTAACCTAACTTAATCTAACCCACAATAGACTTGTCGATAGAATGTTAAGTCGATCAGCTGTAATTTCAGAAGAAAGTTTCCGGCATCTCGAAACTTTTGCCCGTGATTCAAAAGTAATTTCTTTTAAAAGGGTCCGTTATATATTGCCTTGAAAGAAAAAGTTCTAAAATCTAGTATAGGAAAGTTTGTGGTTAAAATTCACCGAAGTGAAAATGGAGGAAAATATAATCATTTAATAACTAAAAAGTTGGGTTCTATTTCAACTTTAAAACTTTATTCAAACTTAGATTTATTTATATACATTATTTCATAAAGGAAATTCATTTAATATAAAGTTATTTAATAAATGTATGGTTACTAGTGAATAATGAAATAATAATAACAATAATAATAATAATAATGTCTGCAAACATCTTCAAAATGCAATTTCAATTTAATAATAAGTTTCCCCTCCAATACTTTATTAAGGTTTTTTCTTAGCTTCTTTTTATCTGATTGCGTTCATTATTGGCATTTTTCTAAACACAAAACTTCATTTTTCAAAGCCCTCGATTCAAATCGTGTATTTTCGCGCTTTCCTTCACGAGGAATCGACCTATGAATAGATTCCATTTCATTATTAAACTTTATCTCGTCCGTATCGAGTTCTCCATTTATTAAAGGAATCTCTCTCTCTCTCTCTCTCTCTCTCTCTCTCTCTCTCTCTCTCTCTCTCTCTCTCTCCATCCCTTAATACTTAAGTGATTTCCACTTACATCCTCTCAAGTGTAATTCTTTTTAACTTTCCCTTCGCTGAAAAGGTTTCGGCAAGTGACGGCGATGCTACGGACAGAAACAAATTGGTGTATTCGTTATCGGGAGAAGCGGTCTCCGATTCATCTTTTAATATCCGGGATGATCGGACCGGTTCTTCCTCACTTCCGGATAACGCCTATTTTGCTGTCAATTCGTCTAATGGCGAGATCTTCCTCTTGAAAGTAAGTGTTTGCCTTTGGCGTTAAAATGAGTGGAAGGAAAATTTACAAGTTTGGGTGGTTGTGTTTTAACATCGTATGGATGTTGTTCCTGTTAGCGGATTATATACTGGTTAAGATTTGCTACATCAAAATGAGTTTACATGAATTACAGTAGTAATGAATAAGTTTACAGTGAGTTTACATGAATGAGTTTACGGTGAGTTTACATGAATGAGGTTACAGTAGATTAAGTATTGAATATATATGAAAAGATGACACGCGTTTAGTATACTTTGTAGTCCCAAGCCAAGTAAAAGGTAAGTCAGTTTCTGGAAAGCTTTAGTTACAACTAGTTTCGGGAAAAAAGTTCGCCTGAAGACATAAAATGTCTAAAAAAATTAATAATTGGTAATATTCTGGTTTTTTTTTTAATATTTTATATCTTTCGGTGACACTAATAATATTTCAAAACTAAAACTTGCTCATTTTCAACTAGCAATTTCTTCGTGTTTTTGAAAAACATTATGTTCCTGGAGTCCCACAAGATTCCCCAAATGGAAACCCCTATCGAAATCGTCAGAGATGCCATTCGAGAAAACCCCTGTACAAACATCCCTCAAAATGTCATTACGGTGGCACATCGAGTTGGTAAAAATAATAATGACAGTGACAAGAAAATTATAAAATTGAAATTGAGTGACAGACTTTTTCTTAAGTCTGAAATAAGAAATGAAGTACAAATCAAACCAAAATATATTTAAAAACTATTAATTTTGTAAAATTTGAAAGAAATCTTTGACAGATTATATTAAAACTCAAAAAAGAAAAATTAATTAATTCGTGTTATGTACGAGATGGTATAATAATATATGCCCCTAAGACCAAGGAAAGACAAAGAGAGTCGATTTAAACTAAATTTGATTTCGACAACTTTCGACAGCATCTGCAGATAGAATTGACATAAACATCATAGCCCGTGTACAGGGTAAACCTAAAACTACTCTTGCAGTAAGTAGTGTATTATAATAATAATTAAAGAAAAAACAAAAATTTTATAACTTTATGTTGTCTTGCAATTTTATAATTCTATAATCTTTATAATCTTATAATTTAGGGAATTTTCAAGGTCCTTCAACTTTTATAATTGTTAATTTTAAGATTTTATAATTTTATAATTTTTAATTTTAAGCTGTTAAAATTATATAATTTTGCAACTTTTACACTCTACAGTCTCATTTTGGATACGTACTGTATATAAACAATATCACGTTCTTATATTACGTACTTATTTCACAAAAAAAAAAATTATATATATATATATATGAATAGAAACGACGTAAATAAGGAGCGTCTCTGCACACGGGAAGAGAAATAACGAATAAATGAAAAATGAGGCGAACCGCCCGGGAATCGAACCCAAGGCCTTCCAATTGCCGGTTGGATGCGCTACCATTACACCACGGACCTCGATCAATCATAAATCGAAATTCTCCTAAATTCCCGGGCGGTTCGCCTCATTTTCATTTATTCGTTATTTCTCTTCCCCGTGTGCAGAGACGCTCCTTATTTACGTCGTTTCTATTCATTTATATACTGCGTGGTCATTGCAGTTAAATGCATATATATATAATATATATATATATTATATATATATTATATATATATATATATATATAATTACTTCTATTACCATATTACCCTAATCTTTAAATCATATTCAACACTTTAAATCCTCTCAATACTGTAATTGAAATTACTGAATCTGAATAAGTAATCAATATTAACTATCTCAATAGACAGCTTTTTAAAAGAGAAATACAATGGAAATTTGGCTTTCCTGAACTTGAACATTTAAAGTCTCCCAAACCACTTTGACGAATTATTAAAACAAATTCACGTGCATTATATTAACTGAAACATGGTTAAATGATAATTACAAGTTATTTTTTAACATCCCAGGATATATGAGGGGTCCCGCGTCTTACGGTACCTAAGCGCTAAAATTAAAATTCGCCAGAAATCGCCTCCAAAGTTCAGCAATATTCTCGCAATAGTATCTCTGTTATTAATTCAGCTAGAACGTTCATTTTCTGCTAAATTAGAGTTTTAAGTATGCTAATGAAGATGTTGATGAGTTTTTGGAATAGATTTTCATATTTTATATTTTATATATATTTTATATTTAAAAAAAAAAAATATTTTCTTATTATGCCGAACTTTGGGTGAACCTTTGGCTGGTGATAGAGGTGAAAAAAGTAGTTCGCTTCATAAGGTTTTCAACCATACTTCTAGTGTCGTAAGGTCATTATAACCCAAACCACGCGATAGAGAAAGGGTGAAAATAGTGATATCCATTAAAAACACGTCTTCGCCTGTGGTGGCGCTTAGGTATCTTAAGACGCGCGACGCCTCATATAAGCTTACACAGAGTACACAGCTTTGCAAATATTGACTCCAATACTGCAGTCTGCAGACTTGATTCCAAATATACTACAACTCACTCCAATCTTTGATCCAATCCTGTCGAACAATATCTCTTTAGCGATAAAAAATTTTAAAAATAAAGATTCTGATAGCAAAAACACACTGCCTTGGTCTTCCTCGACCAATCTTACTGAATAAGCTTTACATACACAGAATAAGAGGAAATATCATTGATTAGTTCAAATTGTATCTGTCAAATAGTCATCAATACATCAAATTAAAAGATAATTTATCGGACAAGGCGATGCTAACTAGTGGGGTCCTACAAGGATCTATTCTTGGGCCGTTACTATTTCTACTGTATATCACGTCAACGATTTTCATCTCTCAACCACACGAAATTGCATACAATACACAGATGATACCACACACTTGCTTCTTTCCATCATAATTTAGATCTTCTGGTAAATGAAACGAACAGGCAATTAGAGCATGTGTATAAACTGATGTGTGCTAAGACACTTTTACTGAACCTGAAAAGTCATCTTATATTATTATTACCACAAAACATATAACTGCAAACTATCAAGTAAAAATTGGGAATACTACTCTTGCATGAAGTTTAAGTGCTTGACATTAATTTAAAAAAAAAAATTTCAAAAGTCATATATAGCATATCAGATCCAAAATATGAGTATCAAGATTTATATTCATATTATTTAAACTAAAAAGGACTTCTCAAAACTCAGTCTTTACCCTTTATTACATCCATCCACATTTATTATATTGCATTGCAACATGGAGTAGCTCCAAGAAATAAATAAAACATCCTTCAGAAGTTTAGAAGACATTCATAGAAAATGTCTGCGAACCCTCTCCAATAATGATAACAGACAAAGTCACACTTTCCCAATGTTTAAAGAGTTAAATAAAGACTAAATGACTTATACAAAGTGAATGTTACTGTCATTATGTTCAATTGGTCATTTTATTTAATATTGTTTAAAATAAGCAAATACCCCTTTTATAAATTTTTACCTTTTGTTTATTATTATTATTATTATTATTATTATTATTATTATTATTATTATTAGTCGCCATTTTCACTTCTCTTATGTAATAAATAAACTGAATCCCACTAACTTTGCCTAAAAAGCTTCCATGCTTCCAACGGCATATTCGTATAAAAATACCGTGAATATGTTAATGCTATATCAGATATCTAATATTATAGAAAAATATTGAAAAATATCGTAAAAATTCATGCAAACTGTATTCTTTTTCTGAATACAGGTTTTGTTTGTATGTTTGTTAGTTTTAGAAGTTAGAGTAACGTTTTCTCAAAACTGTATCTTAAGGTTTGATTTTAATTGTTCAAGGTCGAATGTAATTAATTTTTAAGGCCGAAACGGGATTTTTGTTTGCATTATGCGATATTTTCATTCAAGAAGAACTGTTTGTTGTCTTCAAAAGATCTTTCATTGATCCCAGACGCATAAAAAGTAAGCAAATATGCCACTAAAATTCAGAAACTGACTTCATTTCTCTGGTTTTGGGAGGCAATATACTGCTTTTATTGTATAAAATAATAATTATGTTGAGTTATTCAAGTAATAATAAACAGGATTGTTTGCTTACAAGAAAGATATGGACCATCAATATTTCACTAAAACTTATATATACTGTATGTGTGTGTATGTATATGTATATATATATAATATATATATATATATATATATATATATATATATATATATATATATAATATATATATATATATATATAAGGAGGAGGAGCATCAGGAAAAACGCATACATTCAGATAATATTGAGTGTCTTTATTTGCTAACGTTTCGGAAAGTAACTTTTTTCCATCCTCAAAGCTTATAAAGATACAAATTTGTAAAGTTACGAAGCAAGGTGACTGACACTAACATAAAGGGGTCAATAATGAATATCGATAAGACTTCACAATAAACAATAGTCGCTCAAAAAGAAACAAAATCAGGGTAAAATATGATACAATTTAAAAAATTGTGGAATCAAATCGGAAAAAAACTGGAATCTTAAAATCAAAAGTACAGAATTTTAAGACCAAGAATTCTGTTAATATAAATAAAATAAACTTTAACATAAAATAAAACGTACAAAACTAACAACATAAGTTAAAATTAATGAAAATTAATAAAAGTTACAAGTAAAATGATACCCAATGTAGAGAAACCTTAATGCGAGAAGCAAAACAGTTCGCAGGGAGCCATATCATCAATGCTAGAATTAAGTTTATACTGATACAGAACTTCCATAACCAGTAGCTCCACATCGCAACTGCTCCTACCAAAAACTGAAAACTGTAAGAGTCTTTAGTTGTTTATCAGTTAACGTGTGCTAGCTGTAGGGTAGCATATATTGGTAAAACAAAGAGACATTTGAAAATATCCGCATTTACGAACATTTAGATCGTTCCCTCCGAACAGGCCAGTTAATCATCCAACCACCAAATTCAGCTATCCGCAACCACTGTCACCTGCACGACCATCCGTTCTCGCAATCTGACTTCTCAGATTGCGGAGCTACTCATTATGGAAGCTCTATATCAAGATAAACTTAATCCTAGCATTATTGATATGGCTCCCTACGCATTGTTTTGCTTCTCGCATTAAGGTTTCTCTACAATGCGTATCATTTTATTTTTAAATTGTATTTTACCCCGAGTTTGTTTCTTTTTAATCGACTATTGTTTATTTTTAAGTCTTATGGATATTCATTACTGACTTTTTTATCCTTTTATGTTAGTGACAGTCACCTTGTAGCTTTACAAACTTGTATCTTTATAAGATCCGAGGATGGAAAAAGTGAATTTCCGAAACGTCAACAAATAAAGACACCCAATATTTTCTGGATGTATGTGTTTTCCCTGGTGGTCCGCTTACTTATAAGACTACGCTTTCCACGTACGAAGTTAGTTGTTGCAGTTCTATATATAAATATATAGTGTATATATTTTTAGGTGGAAGTCTAAATAAAGTGGAAGAGAAATGTACCAAATATAATACATAATTAACGTAATAAAACAAAACAAAATACAGGGTGTCCATAAATTATTCACCCCATTATAAGCCTTAATAAATTCGTTATTATAGGAGCTATCTTAAAACGGTTTGCGGCAATTAATAACACAACTCAAGAAATTTTTGTTTTAATTCAGTAAACCTCCACGTGAGCCCCATTGGTAGCACGCAGAACATCAAGGCGATAGATGATTTCGTTCCAAACATTAAGAAGAATGTCTTGCGTGATGGAAGCTAATGTCTCTTCAATCCGGTGTCTTAATTCTGTGATGTTATTAACCTTCTTTGCATACACTCTGTCCTTTGTGTAGCCCCATAAAAAGAAATCCAGAGGCGTGATATCCGGGGAACGAGGAGGCCATGGAATAGGGCTATCTCGCCCGATCTAACGAGAAGGGAACTTTTCATTGAGGAACCTCCGCACTTCTAATCCCCAGTGTGGCGGTGCCCCATCTTGCTGAAAGAACACACGGGGCTGCATATCCTCAAGCTGAGTTGCAGCTGAGGAGTTTTCTGATATTCCTCCCGAAAAGTCTCTGTACAGTAATTGGAGATTTGGTTTCTTACATCCACAGCACACACATTGCTTTCTCCTTCACTGTCGCCATTGTGCCCCTAGTGGATGTTCTGCGAAACAAAGAAAAAAAATTCTTGAGTTGTGTTATTAATTGCCGCAAACCGTTTTAAGATAGCTCCTATAATAACGAATTTATTAAGGCTTATAATGGGGTGAATAATTTATGGACACCCTATAGAACTAAAACAAAACAGGACAATACAAAACAACAAAACAACAGAAGTTAACGTTTCAGATAATCATAATATACTCGTACAACATTCACTACACCATTTTTGCATGTTCCTAAACTCCACATTCAGTTCAACATTAAAACGAAACGATACAGAAGTAAAAATTAGTTCATTTTAAAAGTGTGAATTTCTATCGTCAGTCACTGATTACTGTCTTAATATTAATATTTTAATACAATGGATTAAAAGTGGTCATGACATGTACTTTTGTAGAAGAGGAGAGGCAACAAGCCTGACCTCCGTGAAATGAGGAATCATCACGGAATACCTGAAAGGTTGAAAGGTTGGAAGAACAAAAGAATGGTAGAAATTAGGGTATAGCAGAGCAATTTAATTAACTCGTATTTTATAACTTAGGTAAAATATACCCTTGGTATAATTTATCATGGTTAGGAAATAGGTTCTATGGTTGAAGGGATGGGGGGTTCTTTAACCTCATTTATAACATGTAAGTTCATATGGCGGAGGGAACGTATGGTTTTACGTGGGATCCGAACCACGGGTCGCTACATGATCTGGACGTGGAGGACAGTCTCTCATCCAACTACTTTCTAGACCCACTGTCGCTTAACCTCACTGATCGACGGGTAGCAGTGTTCTACAGATCTACAGAAGCTAAGGCTAACAAAGACCCTAAGATCCACTCTAAGGTTAGCCCGAGAGAAAGGAGAGAGTAGGGGGTTAAAAGAAGAGAATAAGGGGTTAAGTAAATAGCAAAACCTATCATTCGTGGGTTAACATTCATTCAGAAAAAGAGAAAGAAAAACTCACCATCATCATCCGCCGGTCACTGCCGACAAGTCGGAAAAATAGTCGAAGAGAATAGGAAAGGAGTGAAAGATGATAAGAAGTAAAGTAAGAACGTTTACAAACCATGTAAACACAGTCTTAACTCAAACACTGTCATACCACGCAAACTACAGACATGCGAGTAAAGAGAGGATAAGAAAAGAAAAAAAAAGTATAAAGAGTATAACAAAAAGTTAGTTTATGCTACGAGCTACATCTAATTCGTGTTAGTCTAATTTTTTTTTTATATATTTTTTTATTGCTAGCAGATCACACGCTGATGCTGGCATATCACACGCTGTGATGACACAGTGTTATGACACTGGCCACGATGTTCCCTTTTCCATTTATCCTTTTACCCTTATTTCATAGCTTTAATATAATTTATCATGGTTATGAAATAAGGGTTAATGACAGGGTTGCCAACTTTTAAATTTCACAAAACTTAACTTAAGAACGCTATTTAGGATGCTACCTCCTCTTTTGTTACCCGCCCTTGGCTAGACCGAGTGGACGCGCGCCAATCAATAGCAATTAAGCAGTGCCATCTGGAGTAAGATTTTGACTAACTTATCTTAATTAATAGATGTCGTTGTTAATTATTTGCAGCTGCCTATTAGCTGTAATTATGGTTCCTGAATGACCTCCTTTACCGAATAATGTACAAAATTGAATTGAAAGCGAAATTTTCATATATTATTTTTTATATCAACTAAGAGACGGAGGTTACGCCAAAAATTTTTCTTAATGTATTAATACACGCAAAATATATTACAAAAAAAAAAAAATGCTCAAATTTGGGCTCTAATAAAAAATAATTTAATTTTTCATGAAAATATTTTAAAATTAATTAATTCCTACGATTTCCTTTCCACAGAAACAATTGATTTTTTTGGCGATGTCGCCTGTACCATTATACTAGCGACAATATCCCGTCGTTTACTGACGAAATAAAGTGTTCATTCTCTTCTTATTTTGTTGTATATGTGTGTGTGTGTGTATATATATATATATATATATATATATATATATATATATAATTTTAATAAACTCTCTCTTTTATAGTATGAAATAAAGACTGAAATAGATAAATAGATAAACAAATAAATAAAGGAAAGAATGCTGTATATAATGAATTAATCTCTTATATTAATTATGTTCGTCATAAAATCATCATCTAAGATCAAATAAGTCCTTTTACGTGATAATTGCATGCTTGAATTCCACTTACAGGCACTTAACAGAGATGCCCCGACGGGTAGATCCAAGTGGGCATTAAATGTGGGGGTGACTGACGGTGAAAACTACGTCCAGACTTCCCTTCTCATTAACGTTAAAGACATTAACGACAATGCACCATTTTTTCCGTTGAGGGTCGTTAATGCAACGGTGGAAGAAAACGGAAGAGAAGGTATAACTGGTGTAAAAGTATTGTATTGCAGAATAACTGTTGTTTGCTGCAAACAAAGATAGTTGTTATTTTATTCTGAAATATTTCTTTTTCTGATGTTTACCAAAAATTTTTTTACAGAAAGATCAAATATTGTTTAGGATTATTTAACCTCCTTCGTAACGGCATACGGTGTATTGCAAAAGTCTTAGTGTTTTTCTGATTTTATTTTTAAAATTTTTAAGATATATTTTTATGAAGAAAATGTAAATTTATCATGTCCAGAAAGAGAATTGGGAAATCGAATTTGTTAGTTGCACCGTCGTATTCATATTTTTATCATGACGTCACATCATTGTTGCCTCGGAACTTTTTACAGTGCTTGAGGAAGTCAAATTTCGTAGCGCAACCACTTCATTCGGTGTGGCGTCTCGTTTGTTTGATGATGTCGTTCGCAACGTCAAACGTCAACTTAATAATTCTAAAATCGATGTTGACTGTCTGTACAATCCCATTAACCTGAAGTGGATAAAGGAAACTATGCAGATTTCTTTGAACACTGTTCAGAGGTGATTTTCCAAAAATCCTGAAGTCAAAAATCTCCACGACTTTGAAACACCCCTTAGGTAATATGCTGGAAGGAACATCCAGCTTTATGTGGAATCCGAATCACGGGTCGCTATATCATCTAAACGCAGAGGGCAGTCACCCATCCAACTAATGAACACACCCAGCGTCTCTTTTAAAATCTGTAATTAATTGGAAATGGTAGAAAAATAATTTAAAAAAATAATATAGTAAAATAACTGTATATAAAGATATGTCAAACTATGACGGAAAAAAATACTCGCTTAAAGAACCATAGTGTATCGTACAACTATTTAACAACCATGCTTAAGGATTAGGGTATCGTACAACTATTTAACAACCATGCTTAAGGATTAGGGTATAATAATAATGCTTCTGTGTCTGCCAACAAGTTTAAAAATGGTTGTACAACCACTGCATGCCATAGATGATTTAACCATTTGGAATAATTGCCAGATATTCTATATCATATCATTTCGTTGCAACCAACGTTATTGTGTGTGTGTGTGTGTGTGTGTGTGTGTGTGTGTGTGTGCGTGTGTGTGTATTGGATATCTAATTTAAGTATATTAGTAAGAAAGGTAGATTACATGAACGAATCTGAGTATAATAAAATCGAAATTTGACATAATGCAAATCGACTGCATTTCACCTCTTCTTCTCGCTCGACTTCATATAAACAAGATATATATCCAAGGTGATATTCCAAAACCCCTTTAACAACCCCTGAAACAAATTTAGTTGTTAACAAAAAAAAATTCTGCAATTTGTACTGCCAGATAGTCGAAAAAAAAAAGAGTTCAAATTCACTTCTGTTTCTTTCCCATTGTAACAATTACTGTATATTTCATACAGTCGTAAACGCTCCAGACATTAGATATTACTTAGTTTTTCCTTCTGTAAAATTGGGGTTTAGCTGTTTACGACGTTTTAGAATAGAAATTCACCATGGATATGCATAGGAAATTTTAATTATTTGGAAATGCAATTGTCTAAGTGAAATTTATAGTCTGAATGTATACAAAGCTGAATTCTTATCTACATACTACAAATAATATAATAATAATAATAATAATAATAATAATAATAATAATAATAATAATAATTGGAGCTATTGAAGAATAGGGACCCCAGTCTTCTTTAATTAGCTTTATAAGGCTAACTAACGAAAATATCATGACCTAACCTAACCAATCGTCAAGGGCGTACAGTTAACCTAACGACTGGTTAGGTTAGGTCGTGATATTTTCGTTAGTTAGCCTTATAAGCCTAATTATTATTATTATTAGTAGTAGTAGTAGTAGTAAATTTAGATTATTTTCATTGTTATTTTTTTCACTAATCTTAATCCGAGGCTAAATCCATATTGCAAGATTCTCCCAATTCGATTTTGATTCGAGAGGGAAATGCTTTGTTGGAAGCTATTTAAACTTAAATTAATTTCGGCTGGACAGGTGAGGAGCTCACGCAAGTGGAAGCGATTGACCTCGACGATCCCCAAGAAGGATCAAATGCCATTTTGACATTTTCTTTGGAGAAAAATGTCATTGATGAGGATTCTGGAAGACCAATTTTCGACATTGATTCCGAAACTGGAAGGTAAGTTTGGTTTTAATTAAAAAGTTTTAATTCTGAATTTTCATTTCACTTTTTAACTTTTTAATAAATTTTCGCTTAAAGACGTTTGTCAGTCATTTTTTATTAAAGTTTTCAAAATGAAAGAAAATGAAAGAAAAATGAATAGAAAATGAAATAATTAAGCTTCAATTAATAATTAAAATTAAAAATGTTCTTTCTTAAAAAACAAATATTTTAATTAATGATAATCAAGAGACAAAATATTAATTTTTTAATTAATTTTTAAAAAAAGTCACTTTAACAAATGAGACGCTCCGGACCACAACCTGCCAAGCCCCAGTGAGGCCAGAATTGAGTTATTTATACCAATATATTCCCCCCAACCCTTCCTCTATCCTGTGGGTGAATCAGGAACCTGTACGTATGGTCGAAATCAACCAAATATCGTTAGTGGTTCAAAGGTTATGGCATTTTGCAAGTTGACAAACTTTAACTGCATTTTTCCCCATTATTTTTTAATTTTGGTGCTTGGCAGCTTGTGGTTCGGAGCGCCTCAAACATTAACAAAATTGTGTATGAACGAGGAACGCGTATGCAAAACTTGTAAGCAAAGTTACAAGTTTTACAAACTTAACTCGTTAAACTACGCGTTATGAACTCCAAGTTTATACTAAGACCTTCCTCCTCCTTCAGGATTACTACAGCTCTCTGCTGCTTGGATAGAGAAAAGACATCATACTATTCTATTCAAGTTGTTGCAACTGACGGAGGAGGCCTAAAAGGTACATTAAAAGGGAATTAATCTGAATAACGAATGATTCGGTGAGAGTTTGGGCATCAGAATCATAACGTACCCAAAATTTAGTTGACCCTTCTTTTACCGATACTTCTTGTATATGTATTATTGTATTAGTTTCTTATAAGAAGAATATACGTTGGTTCGCATTCCCAATAAAATGGGCATGAATAATGGGTATGTGAGACTATAAAACTTTGTCCCGATCGACAAAATATTTACTTTTGCACAAGTACCCTCCTCTTTTTGAATATTTTATGACCTTTTTCTTTCTATAATAAATATAGTTTTAAAGTATCATTAAAAACTCTAACAGAGTTCCAAAGTGGATCAGAGCAAATAATCCACCTTTATATATATATATATATATATATATATATATATATATATATATATATATATATATATATATATATATATATATATGCAGGGTGGCCCAAAACTCTGTTGTCGCGAAAAAAGTTTAGAATACGTCGGGGCAACCGGTTTTTGGCCCACCCTATATATATATATATTGAATAAAACCACGAAGAAAAGGAAACAGAATGGTGCTCAAGCGCTTTCGTCTAATGACATCCTCAAAACACTGAAGTAAATAAAGAGTTCAAGACTATATACAGGTTACCAAAAAAAGACCGTCGTTTATATGGAAATCGTGTAAATCAAATCCCAGTTTCCCATACAGATAATGTATTATAGGGGGCAAGCGTGTTCAGCTCAAGAATTTTTTACAACAAAAATTAAACTATATGGTTGTATACAAGAACTACATAGAACGTAGTGCTTATTATACACGTATATTAATAATAGAATATAAAATACATTATGTATTTTTTTACATACTGTACTTACCAGATATGGCCCCAAAGACTGCTTAAAGTGGAACCGCTAAAAGTGGAAAGTGGAAGTGAAGTGTCGAAGAACGCCTGTACGTACATACTCGATCGCAAATGGTTCCGCCAGCCGAATGGGCGTTTGTTAAATCGTGTAAACGCGGATCACGGTCGCGTATACCGAATAACGTTCCCTATTTTGTCGATTGTGTATAAGCGAATCCACGTGATTTATACCCACATTGAACGCGTATGTACAAAAACATTTCTAAGTTTTCCATATACCCTTACCGGACTCAGACCACTTTTCCCGCGATACACCCCAGTGTTTTTCTCAATTTGACATTTGGAGTTGTGGATTTGTTTCAGAAATACAGTATTTTTAGTTTCGCTTGTCACTACAATTATATTACCGTAAACAAAAATAATAAAATGAGTCTCAACTAAATTTTGGTTGAGTCTTGGACCAAATTAATCTAAAGAGTCATCAGCCTGATAGAAGACTGATAACATTGAAAAAATTGAGTAAAACACACTCTATATAAATACTTAGCATCTTAGATTAAAATAAAAGGAATACCAGAGGAATACTAAGGAATACCAAGGGAATACTAAAGAATACCAAAAGAATACCAAGAATATGAACATTGTTCTTCTGACTGCATAACATATTGTATATACATTAAAACTTATGTTTAGAATTTTCCGTTCTACTGATAAAATTGAAGAATATTAATTGTAATTACAAATAAAGTTACTTAAAATTTACCCGGTAGTTTTAATAGAAATAAATTTTAATTAAATCATTGAACTCAGAATTAAAAAGTTAAAAATTCGAACTCATGATGTGATTAGCCCTTATGAATACTTATAATTAGCTTTGAAATAAATTAAAACTTAATCTATCGTTTTAATATGAAGTAAGAATTACTTAAAATTATCTATCTCTCTCTCTTCTCTCTCTCTCTCTCTCTCTCTCTCTCTCTCTATATATATATATATATAATAATATATATATATATTATATATATATATGAGGTATGATAAATTACAGGCCCAAAGCTTCAAAGCTAATTCTTGACACATGTTTATTCCTTCTTACAAACGTCTCGAGAATTCTTTTCCCATCTTCAGTATAAAAATAGTAAAATTAAAGAACAAATTAAATTAAAATACCCGAAAGTTAAAATCCAAATTTAAAAATAGAAGTAAATTAAAGAGTAATGTGAGGTCACAGATTCCGATACAAAATAAAATGACTTCTGAACGTCAATCTGTAACCTCTCTTTAATGTTTAATTTACTTTTATCTTTAGATTTGGATTTTAACTTTCACATATTTTTAATTTAATTTAGGTATTTTTGAAGGAAATTTTTAAAACGGTTTTTTTTTTTTCAAAGAATAAACGTGTTTCAAGAATAAGAATAATATGGACTGTGGTCTGTCAATTAACCGATTTTCATTTCAAATCTTTGGTCCTGCTTTTTATTATAAAATTCCGCTTATCGACTACTATAAACTTGCTAATCTTATATATGTTTTCGCCTGTCTGCCCGAAGGCCCCAGCACCGCGATTAAACTACAGAAAAGAACGCAGCTGTGAAAATTTGAACTTCACATTGTGTCAAGATTTCTGAATCTTAACATTTTCATGACTAATTATTTGGTCAATAAAACTATAGAAAAGAACACAGTCATGAAAATCTTGAGCTTCACATATAATTATTTTTTAGGACGACTTCAAACCGTTTGACCAAGAGCTACCAAATTTGGCACGGAAACCTCTTATGGGATGAAGAATGTCAACACAGAGTCGGTCAGCCTGTCTGTTTGTCTGTTTGTGCGAATAGTTACAGGAAGTTAATGTGGCAATGTTTTTTTGCAGTTTTTGAAAATCCCAACAACTTTACCATGCCACCAAAGAAACGGACAAATTTGGGTAGATCTACATCGGCAGCCATAAGAAATAAAGAAGCCCGGAAACAGGAAAGCTCACAAGAAAGACAATCACGCCTTGAAGTTGACCGTGAACGACATGCAACAGCCAGAGCAAGAGAAAACCTCCAAGAAAGACAATCACGTCTTGAAGCTGTCCGAGAAAGTGTAGCAGCTACCAGAGCAAGAGAAACACCCCAAGAAAGATAATCACGCCTTCAAGCTGACCGTGAACGACATGCAACAGCAATGTGAAATTTATTCCGGGCAACGCCGGGTACCTCAGCTAGTATATATTATATATATAAGTAAACATTAACCGCCACGAAGATTCGAATCCAGCCCCTTTTAAGTAGAGGACGAAGGTGCTGACCATTACGCTACAACAGGGATAATATGATTTCTGTTTTTCCTCGGTTGACACTACCATCTCCGTAAACCGAATTTAGAATCAGTGTCAAGCAGTTAGAAATGAGTAGAATATATGTAAATAACAGTTAAAGCATATTTTTCCCATATATATATATATATATATATGATGAATAAAACCACGAAGGGAAAAGAAACACAAAGGGGTGCTCAAGCGCTTTCGTCTAATGACATCCTCAGGAACACTGGAGTGAAAGGACAGATCAAGGCAATATATAGGTTACAAAAATAAACATACATACATACATATATATATATATATATATATATACATACATACATACATATATATATATATATATATATATATACATATATATAGTAAGCATAGAAAAAATTGTGGGAGGAGCAAACACATTTGTATGGGAAATTGACACTTTTAGCACTTTGGCCGACATTCAATATAAATTCAAATGGCTTGTTTAAGGAACAGGTCACAAAAGAATAAAGAAATAAAAATAATAATAAATATAAATATAAATTGAGAAAAAAAAAATAAAAAATTAATTATAAAATAGTGCTTTAGTGATATATATGTCACAGCCTAAATAACCATAAAGAAATAAACCAACAAATAAAAAACCACAAATATATATATATATACACATATATATATATATATATATATATATATATATATATATATATATATATATACACATATATATATACACACATACACACATATACATATATATAGTAAGTAAAGAAAAATTGTGGTTTTATTCATCATAAATATTTTTCACGTGTCACTTTCGTGAAATTATATATATATATATATATATATATTAAACAAATAACCAGGGATGGGTGAAGGATGAAGGATTTAAATAGTGGTGACTGATTACGTTCTGAAGGTTTGCCTTCTACTGTTGAATCTCATTCAAGAAAAAGTGTACGAAAAGGATGTTGACATCACAGTAGTCAGCTATAACACTGTTAAAAACTTTTTTTTGGCATTTAACAAACATATCCAGGCACTGGCACCGTTTTGGTTAAAGTTGAAGACAAGAACGATACGCCACCCGTGTTTGTCGTACCAAAATGGGAAGTTTTCGTTCACGAGTCGTCTGAAGTTAACGAATCGTTGGCACTCCTCTCCATTGAAGATCCAGACATCACTAATAATCTCTCTTTCAAGGTAAGCATTTTTAAAGAGATACAGAATTAAGTTCAATGCATCGTATCTATTTATATCTATTTATCTATTTATATATTATTAATCGTAACTATTTACGAAGCGATGTTTTATCTTTAATTAAGAGCCCAGTAAAGCCTGAAGCTTAAGAGCCAAATTAAATAGAATAAATAGTCTAATTTCATAATTATTTTATGTCAAAATTATTGTAAAATTATCAAATTTCATTTATTTTATAAATAAAGGATTATCCATTCATATGTTGAAGAATCAACGCTGATAATCTATTTAATCTACTTAATCCATTTAATCCACAAGCCTGACGAATGTGTTCAAAATTGTCAGTATCGAATTTTACAGATTTGTTATCAATATACCGAGTGAGCGAAAAATCCCTGCGCACCTTCCACTTCCAACACAATGAAGGTACAGGTTCACTACACTTCTTGCAGGTGCACAGGGACTTTTTGCTCACCCTTTACCTTCAGTTAAGAGGAAATTTTGCTTTTTAACTCCAGCGTTACATTTATTCTTGCATATTTTGTAATGCGTGATTATTCTTCTTGTATGTTCTCGTATTAATCTTCATATTTTGTGAGAGTAAAGTTTTCTTTCTGTTTGTTTAACTGTGAAAGGTGATTCCGGGAAGTGGTCACGGATGGGATCGGTTCAAGGTTTTACCGGAGAACTCGGAGGCCGGCTCGTTGGTCACACTCCAACCCCTCGATTATGAGGATCCCAGCCAGAGGGAAGGATTTAAGTTCAAAGTGCAAGTCACTGACAAGGTCAGTAGGCAGTGACCAACCGTATTTATGCTTAGTTCATCACGTATCACTAATAACGTTTTAAGAAATAAACACGAAAGCGCTTGGATACTACCACCTTTAATTCAGTTAACGTATGGTTGTTTCTGCATAATTTATGTTTTAAACTGAATCTCGTTCGTAAGGAAATAAAACTTTATAGAGCCCAAACGCTTTCGTGTTCACTTATAAATATTACATCAAACGCATATACTGTATTTTTTTTTATAATAATTAAAAATAATTAATATATTTATGCTTAAATTTCAATTTTATTATATTAAAAATCTGATAAAATAAGTGATAACTTGAACTAAAATGTGATCTCAAATTACATTTCAGGGAGACGATTGGGACGATCCATTACATCAAGATTCTTCGTGGGTTGTCGTGAATTTGATGGACGACAACGATAACACGCCCGTGTTCCAAAACGGATTCGTGAACCTCACTTTGTCTGAGGATACCCCCGCGGGAGTATTATTAACTCAGATGTTTGCCACCGACATTGATAATGTTAGTTTTCAGATACCAATTTTTACTTTGTTTAACTTAATTAATGTCTTATAGTGGTTCGAAATATTAAATTGGTTACATCATTCACCTGTTCATAATTAATTGTTTTAGTAGCTTCAGTATTTGTCTAGATAATGAATGTAATTTTACAATTTCATGAGGAAACGATAAAAGAAATGAACCCCCATTTTAAAATTCACATATCTATCTGAAGTCTTATCATTCCGGTCGAAGCACGACTGTCGGTAAAGGTCCTCTTAACAGTCAGTAAAGGTCCTTTGCTAACTCTCGATGAGTGCGGTAGAAGTTTTTTCCGAAACGTTGACTTCTAATAAACATGTGTGTGTGTGTGGTGTGTGTGTGTGTGTGTGTGTGTGTGTAGTCTACGGATATCGTTCATACATTTTCAATTACTTTCCGTTAGCAACTGTCATAATATCACTTCGTTTATACCTTCCATTTAAATGTATTGTATATCCTTAATCAACTGTAATGTTTACAGAATATTTTAATGGCCTAATATTCTCTTCGTAATTAAACTACAGTCATCATTCTTCAAGATAAATAACATTCAGTAAATATTTATGACGTTGTTATTTATTTATTCACTTGTTTATTACGATTATAACGCTCAGACTTTATACAGGGTGAGTCAAAAGTCCGGAAACCTAGGAAGGATAGGAAACTTTTAGGATCAAATGTAGAATTCGGACCCCAGCCTTCTTTAGTTAGCTTTATAAGGCTAACTAACGAAAATATCATGACCTAACCTAACCAATCGTCAAGGGCGTACATTTAACCTAACGATTGGTTAGGTTAGGTCGTGATATTTTCGTTAGTTAGCCTTATAAAGCTAACTAAAGAAGGCTGGGGTCCGAATTCTACATTTGATCCAACTTTTATTGCAAAAAGACATGTGTTACGAGTAATATTATAAGATGTGCTCTATACGTTCTCCTTTCACTTCCAGACATATAGAGAACATATAGAGCATATTTTATAACATTACTATAATACATGGCTCTTTGCAATAAAAGTTTCCTATCCTTCCTATGTTTCCAAACTTTTGATTCACCCGGTTTTGCCTACGTTAACACACATGGTGGAGTTGGGGAAGGTTAAATCCAGGACAGTACGTACGAATACAGTTTTTACCGTGTGACGTTATCTATTTGCGAGTGTCGTAAATGCATCTTAGTTTAGAGACAAGAGACATTATTTAAAAACGCTTCGTATATTAAAGTCAAATCAAACAATAGCGAAGACAAAGCAGTTCAAGTTCTCTCATAAGCTTTATACAATGAGTCACTTCGAATGTTTTTGATGAACTTTTATTGAAAATAAAATTCAATAAACTTTTAATAAACTGATACAAATAATGATATCAATAATGAAACAATCAAAAATATCTAATCTTGTCTTCGAGTATACCAATCTATTTCGGAATATTTTCAAAGGCCTGCTCATATCATGGATGGAGTCACTTAATTATATTCACGTTTTATTTGTTTTGGGGGCGAAATAAAATGGCAGTTTAATGTGATTTTATCGTATGGTAGCAAAGCATTCTTTTATTAAGCGATCACTCCCTGTTCCAGGAAATGGAATATATCCACGGACGGCTATTAATGCTTAAATATAAGTACGAGCTAAGAGTTAGCTGTTAGGCTGATATACTGGAGTTCGAGGGAAATGGGAGATAGGAGATGGCGCAGGAGATGGCGCACGTTGAAGGGTTTAGAGTCCGGCTGCGTGCAAGAATGGAGTGCCGTGCAAAATTATATGGTTGTTTGCGTCCGTACTATATGAATAGACCCTAAATTTTAAAACATACGCAAACAATATAGACAAACGCTTCTTTATAACATCGAATATTCTTTCCTTCACCGATTTCAGGGGGGCAGGAGTAGCATTTTTTACAGCATTGATCCCGCCTCTGATCCTCTCGAAATATTTGCTATTGATTCAACGGGTCAGATACGCCTGAGACGCTCTTTAGACAGGGAAAACTGTAACAGCCATGAGATTCAAATCATAGCTACTGACGAAGGTGTTCCTCGACGTTCAGCAACATCCTCCCTCCACATTAGCGTTACAGACGTCAATGACAACGCGCCTTGGATAAAAAGTCCTTCTAAAGTTCTTCTACAGGAGAATAAAAGTCCTCGGGTCTTGGGGGAATTAATTCTCGATGATAAGGACGACTGGACATTAGGCCACGGACCTCCGTTTGAAGTTTCGATAGACAGTAAAGCACATCCCGATATTAAAGAGTCTTTCGCCGTTATTTTCAATCGAGGTAAGCTCATTATGGTCCACTTCATATCAAATATTTAATCTGTTTAAGATACTTAAAAATAATTTTCTGGGTGTGGTTTGTTCCCATTATTTAAGCCCCATCTAAGTCCATAGTTTTCGTCCATTTTATAACGCAAAAAATTGGCTTAATTACAGTAAAAAAAATTTACTCTCTCTTATTTACGATATTTCTAAAATATTTCACGTAGAATATAATAAATGTTTATAATTCAAAACCACCAATAAATACTAACAAGAACATACATCTGTTTTTCCATTCTGGAAAAGAGTGTCACTTTTAAAACTTAGATAAGAAATACCGATACAATGCCAACCGAAAAGGCATTATTTTTCATCAATTACACGTTACTTTGAATGCATTTTAAATGCGATAGCAGCGCTGCATTCATTTGCATGAAAGCGAGGGAGTTTAACGGAGCGTGGTCAAACGATGTATATAAATATTGGTCTCGCTTGAACGAGCTTTATTTTGGATTCTGGATGGCGTGATTGGTATCACGCTGACTCCGAAACCAGAAAATGCGGGTTCGAATCCCACT